>MDKI01051400.1:0-21391 GCA_005239505.1 Nicotiana paniculata
CCCGTGAATTTGCTATGAAATCAAGTAAGAATCGTATATTAATGATCCTTAGGCTTTGGGTGAATGTTCCCTTCGAGAATTATTGGAATCCGAGCGTGCGGGCCCTGGGTTGGATTTTGGAAATTCTTCAAGAATGTTGAATTATTGAATAAATAGGATAATTTCCCTACTTTGGGCATGCAGTGATGTCATTATACCGTATTTGGCTAGTTGCGAGTCCTCGGGTGTAGAGTTCGTAGTTCGGGCACATCCTTGGTCCGACGGCTAGATTCGACACGAGGTGAGTCTCCTTTCTAACCTTGTAAGAGGGAATTGTCCCCATAGGTGTTATATATGTTGTGTGAAATTGTTTTGGGGGCTACGTGCGTACAACATGACGAGAGTCCGTACTTAGCGACTATTATATCATGTCGGGTAGTTTTAGGACTCACGAACATGCCATTACGTGCCTTATGTGTATATTTAGCCAAGCCTTGAGTTGCTTATTATCTTGAACCAGTATTGCTTATTATCTTCGAACTAGTATGCAAAAGGTAGAGAGTTTCCTCTGAATTTCTGGTGAATTAATCCTTGTTACAAGTATAGCCTATACTGATAAATCTGATATATATATATAAGTGTCAGCACTCGAGTCGCAAGTATGATTCGCGATCGAGGGGATCTTTATGTTAATTATATATATGAGTCAGCACTCAAGTCGTATGTATGATTCGCGATCGAGGGGAGATTTATGTTAATTATATATATGAGTCAGCACTCAAGGCGTATGTATGATTCGCGATCGAGGGGAGATTTATGTTAATTATATATATGAGTCAGCACTCGAGTCGCAGTTATGATTTGCGATCGAGGGGAGCTTTATGATTATGTATAAGAGTCAGCACTCGAGTCGCAGGTATGATTCACGATCAAGGGGAGCTTTATGTTAATTATATATATGAGTTAGCACTCGAGTCGCATGTATGATTCGCGATCGAGGGGAGCTTTATGTTAATTATATATATGAGTCAGCACTCGAGTCGCAGGTATGATTCACGATCGAGGGTAGCTTTATGTTAATTATATATATGAGTCAACACTCGAGTCGCAAGTAAGATTCGCAATCGAGGGAAGCTTTACGTCCTTTCAATGTCTAGATATTTCCTTATGACTCCGGCCGATTGTCCTACCCTTGTGTGAGCTTGGGATATTGGGTACTGTTTCCCATTGATATTGACTTGACAGATATTTGGGGGAAAAAGGAAAGTGTACATTGTTGCTTATTTTCAGTAGTTTTCCTGGTTTTCTGTATTTGATATGTATCTGCTGCTTACTGTTTCACATGTCTACTGCATTCCGTATACCCTGTTTTACATTATTACTGTTGGCCCTTAGTGAGTTTCATGTCGACCTCTCATCACTATCTCTTCGAGGTTAGGCGGATACTCATTGGGTACATATATATTTATGTACTCATGCTGCACTTCTGTACTTAATTGTACAGGTTCTGAGGCTGGTGTTTCTGGTTATCCGACCGGAGCTTGACTTATCTTCTGGACCGGACTCCACGGTGAGCTGCACCCCCTAATGTTTCTCAGTTGTGCTATGGAGTTATCCTTTTTTTTTATTTCTGTCTATTCCTCTCAGACAACAGTACAATTTTGTATCATCTTTTGTATATTCTGCTAGTTCGCCTGTTGACTTGTGACACTAGTTCCTGGCACACACATAGTAGACTCTTATTTTTGGGACTGTATATATATTGGATCAAGATCATTTTCGCTGTATGTATTTAAATTGGTAAATGTTTCCGCTTTTATTTAAATGAGCTAAGTTTAAAACTTTAGAAAATATGTGGGATTGGTATGTTAATAAGGAAAATCTCACTATTAAACAACTGTTGGCTTGCCTGACTCCGGTGTTGGGCGCCATCACGACCTGTGTGGGATTTTGGGTCGTGACAAGTATAGTATAAATGTCCCTGTCTTTATCTTTCTCCTTTTTCTTTCTCATTCTCATTCTCATTCTCATTGTCTGAAGTATTTTTTTGGGCTTCAAACAAATCTTCAATGATTTTACTAACGTTTCATAACAAAGAGAGCCCCAATTGAAAGAAGAGCAGAGTTCATCGTCATCTATAATTTTCATTAGCTGCTCGGACACATTCGGATTCTTCCGCTTCCCCATCAAAACAGATTCAACAAAATAAATTATTTCCAACTTCACCGCATCATCAGCGTTGCCTACAAATGATACAGTTGTACCGTCTGGGTGACTAGTAATAAAATCAAACAAATCGCCTAACTCAGTTCTATCCTTTCCAGGGAAGTAGACTTTCGAAAGCCTATTCTCTCTTTCACGCAAAACTTTGAAGTCCACTGAAGAAGAACATTTCAAACCAGTAATTATATGAAACGCTTCACGTGTAAACTTCACTTCTTGGTAAAAAACCTTGAATGTCATTGAATTAGGGTCATTGCTTACAATTTCTGAAAGCAATACACAATGAATAAGTTTACCACATAACTTCACACTTTGTAATCAGAAAAAGTTTCCGAAAATACCAGCCCTCAACTTCTTCCATTACTTGTTCGACAAGAAACTTTTTATTGTTTTCTTATATTATAAATCTCCTTTACAATAGCTCATTGAATTACGCCAAACATCAAACTCGAAAACACAATTTTCTTCCATCAGCACACTACAAAGAAGGAAAAAGAACATAAAAAATTAGGACTAAAATCCAGGACCTAAGTAGATGCATCTTAAAGTTAAGGACAATAGGTCCAGAATTTACCATTACAAGTTTCAAAAGTTAAGGACACTTGGTCCTGAACTTTGAGTTCTAAGTTCAAAAGTTAAGGACACTTGGTCCTTAACTTTGAGTTCCAAGTTCAAAAGTTAAGGACACTTGGTCCTTAACTTTTAGTTCTAAGTTTAAAAGTTAAGGACCAAGTCCTTAACCTTGAGTTCCAAGTTCAAAAGTTAAGGACACTTGATCATGAACTTTGAGTTCCAAGTTTTGAGTTCCAACTTCAAAACTTGTATAGAAGCACAGTTAACTAAAAATTCATAAACACAGTTAGCTTATGAATTCGTACGACTATTTTTATGAAATGTCCTTACATAATCATATATATTGATTGAACCACAAACACATTTCAATACCAAAATATTCTGAATAACGTCCTCACAAAAATCCGCTCCTTATTCCATACTGAATCAAGTTATAATCATTATTTTTTAAATTTCACACATACTTGATGCCAAAAACAACATTGATCGTGATTACAGATATACCAAAAGAAAAATGCATAAAAGCAAAATATAAAACATACCAGTTCGCTGGGTCGATGCAGAGAAGATGACAAAGGAGAATAGATTAAGTGCAACAAACTACACGTAGAGAATCGCTGTGCAGGAACAAAATCGAACAATGATTTGCATGCAAGGAACGATACTGATACTGAGGGAGCGAAATTTGCCTCTGAAAATTTGGCTCTCAAATTTTGCCTCTGAACGTATAAAATAAGGGTTGAGAATATAAAAATAGAAAAAAGGGTAAACCTATCTTTTCAAACTAATTTTAATAGAGTAATGACTATTTTTGCTCAGTATAAAATTAGTGGATAAAAAATAAATACCATCTTATTTAGTGGCTACCACACGCCATTTTTACTAGATGGGACACCGGAAACTTCAGACCTGCTATTTTCAACTTCAGACGTTTTGAGGTGATTAAACTTCAGAAATTTTGTAAAATTTGACGATTATTTAAATATGGGTCCTTAAAATGGCTATTTGTGCAATTCGGCCCCTCTAAAAGGATGGACAAGCCCAATTACACGGTCACAACACAAACCTGCTTCGCCAAAAAAACCTGCTTTTCAGCTTCAGCTCCTTCTAACGGGAAACCGCCATTGTTACCAGCAGATTTTTTCACAGCAATAGCGACAGGGAAATATGGCAGAACCTAATACATCTCTTGAAAAAATAAGCAGGTAACTTATCTTTTTTTGGTAATTTAGGGTTCTGGTGATAATGGAGCACATAATATTGAAATTTTGAATGTGAATGAATGGTACAGGCAAGCTCCTCAGTTAGTTACAGTATTAAAGGAGATGAAAGAAGGATTGGATACAGTGAGTTCAAAAGTACAAGCCTTAACTGCAAAGGTTGTTTTTTTTTAAAATTAAGTGTAAAAATCCAATTTTTATTGCTTTTTTTTCATTATTCAATGCAATTACTGCTGTTTTTATGCTGATTTATCATCTGGATCTGTTTTATTTCTGTTAATTTCATTCACATAGTTCAATCTTGATATTTTAGCTGGTATTGTGATCATGGTTTCTTTGTCGAGTTTTGCTTCTTGATATTTCAACCCGCAGCCATTTATTTTCTTTGAACTTTAAATGCGTGTGTATTGCTTCTGTTTTCCTTCCTTTCTTTTTCTCATAATTTTCAGGTTGATTGTATCCTATTTTTTGAGGGGGTGTATTTTATTTTTCGGTTGAGCTTAAATGAAGCTGTGAGAATTCATATATAGCGGACCTTAACTTATTTTATTTCCCTTTCATTTTTATGTTTTTGGGGGGTTGAGAGAGGTGAAATGGAGGAAACAGAAGAAGCTAACAAGTCTGCAGTTGAAACTTTTCACAGAATTATTAGTCTTTTATCTAAGCCCCATGATCAAAATCAGTATGGTTATATATTAGTCAGAAAAACTGGAGAAGCACAAGTTCAAGAAAGTTGTCGCTCTTTTGAATTCAAGTTTAGGTCATGCAAGAGCAAGGAAAGTGAAAAACTTGAAGATCCCTTTATCTCATAATATCCTTGTAGAAAACCCAAGTTGCAAAATTGGCGATCGGCAAAAAGCTCGTAGATTTCTTCCTATCGACTCCTGAAAATCGAGCCCTAGAGATAGGTGTTAATGTGAAATGCAATCTAATTTTGGGAAGCCCTTCACTAGAATTAAGCTCAAATAGTAGAAATCCCTTAAAATTTAGGCCAACTAACACCTTTTCCGAGCTATAACTATCTTCAGCAACAATAACAATAGCGGTTTCTTGTTATTCATGGATATAGTTGATTAAATATTGATAGATAATTCGTCAGAAAATAACAATTTATAGACTTCGAATAAAAGGTAAGGTTACAATACATTCTGTTTTAATGTGAAATTGCAAAAAGTGTTGATTCTTTTCCAACAATTTAAGTATCGACAGATGGAGTTACCAATACCTGTGCAAAGGTGCCACAAGTTGGCCCAATACCTGTGCAAATAGCGGTTTCTTGTTATTCATGGATATAGTTGATTAAATATTGATAGATAATTCGTCAGAAAATAACAATTTATAGACTTCGAATAAAAGGTAAGGTTACAATACATTCTGTTTTAATGTGAAATAATGTGAAATTGCAAAAAGTGTTGATTCTTTTCCAACAATTTAAGTATCGACGGATGGAGTTACCCAATACCTGTACAAAGGTGCCTGCAAGTTGGCCCAGACACCACCATTAGGAGAAAAAGATAATCTAAATGGGTTACCAAATAGTCATGTTTAATTAGTTATTGTCAATAAACTTACATTCTTTTAGCAAAAGTTAAATTTTATCGATGAAATCAGCACTAAATAAGTGCTGTAGATTACAATTTACATAAAAAAAGATAGAAACCAAAACATAGTTCCCTTCTAATTGTGCAGGGAACTAACAAAGTCTACTAAAGTTTCAACATCACTTACTAGCTGTCTAGCTCTAAATTACACCAAAAGATGATCTGCAGTAGACATTAGCTTTTGTCTTCAAAATATGATTTCCTTTCTCTTCAAAGCAGCTTCATTGTATTATCTTCAAAATCAGCAGCTAATACACTTACATTTGGTTTATAAGTTGTCTGGATTCTTTTTGTTCTTGCTATTGAGATTTGTATATAGTTAGAAGGATAAGTGTGAAATTTAGATAACTTCTAGTTAGTTTACCTTATTTATTTTTTGAATGAAATGGACTTAGAGCTTGTTACCCAACATTTTCCCGTTTAAGCAACTATATTTGTTGGATCTTCTAACTGTATGGACTGGCCACATGATAGATGTTAGCACCGCTTATGAATGATCTTCCCAGTTAGTACTCATGTTGGTTTTATGTTACTTCTCATCTAATCATCCCAAACTGCCTGTATCAATAAACCAACTCTTTGCTATATTGCAATACTTGTTTGGTTTTCAAATGATACTGGTTTGGTTTTCAAATGACATATAGCTCTCCTGTAACTAGGTCAACTAGGTCACAGATAGTATTGAACTGCTGGGTACTCACTGATTAAAAAAAAAATCAACCCAAAAGAACAAAGAAAATAAAATTGTGAACTGCTGGATTAATTTCCGTAGTATGCCTTGTATTTATTCTCGTGCTCTCTGTGTAGGAAAGAAAAATATATCACTATGTCAAATTAATTTGCTTGTTTCTTCTTCCAAAATCCCCATGCAATTTGTCTTCAGGTGAAAGCGGGTCACTTTCCAACAGCAGAAGGAATAAGTTACCTTGAAACAAAGCATCTGCTACTTCTGAATTATTGCCAATCACTTGTCTATTATCTTCTCCGCAAGGCAAAAGGATTCTCAATTGAAGGGCATCCAGTTGTTCGGAGTCTAGTCGAGATAAGATTGTTTTTGGAGAAGGTATGTTGAAGCTCTTCCCGCTTTTGGGTAATCCTGTCTCTCCAGCTTCTCTTGGGGTACTTTTCTGCCCCTAATTGCAGTGTCCTTACCGTGATGCTCTGTGCAGATTCGCCCCATTGACAAGAAACTACAGTATCAAATTCAGAAGCTCACAAGAGATAGTGACGCTGCTTCTGAGAAGTCAGTTATAAGTGAGAAGGGAACAGGTACCCAGAAGGAGGACCTGTTGAAGTATCGTCCAAATCCTGATTTGCTTGTTAGTAAAACACGTGGCACAGAGGTGGGTGATTGGTACATGACCATGAAATGACCATTTTAGTTCCTTTTTCCTCTTCCTGTTCAAAGAGTTGACTCGATCATTAGCAGTTCAAAAAGTTGAAATTATGATTTTACTCTCTCATTCTCCCATATGATTTCCTAAAGTAAAAAAGATGGTTGAATGTTTCTTGTCTTGAGCTACAGGATGGCAGCAATGTATATCGACCCCCCAAACTTGTACCTGCTCCTATGGAAGAAGATAAAATGTCGAGGCAGGAGAGAAATAAATCGAGGAAGGAGACAATGGACTTGCGAAAGGCTAGACAAAACCCGTTTATGATAGATTTGGTGAATAATCTTGAAGGAAGACCCGAAGAGGTAATTCATGATCTGACTATTAATACCGAGATATCAATGACCCCTCCTGTATTTTACTATTGCTTTCGGTGAAAAATACAGGTAAGAGAAGTTGTTGGAACTGAAAGTAGAGAACTCAGAGAGTACATGGCTAAAATGGAAGAACGTGCACGACAAGAAGAGGAGACGTTTGCTCGTGCCCCACTCACAAAATTGGAAAAAAAGAAAATGAAACATCTGAAGAAGTCAAGAAATGGGTAAGTTTAGCAGGAACTGTATGGTCAGTCTTAGTAATTAAAAAAAAAAGCACTGTATGGTCAGTCTTTTGATCATTTCACGTAGAAACTTAATGTATGCATAGTCTGGAGAGTGCCGGCAGATTAGGTGGAGCTCTGTTTTTTGTTAAATGGACTTAGTGGATGCTAATTAATCTCTTCCCTTTAATTGTGCTAGGTTGCTTGGGCTGACAGATAGTTTCTATGACGAGATAAAAAGTTTGCCTTTAGGGGATGCTTCTGAACAATCAGCAAACTTTGATAACGACAGCGCTGGAATCAAACAACAGAAGAAGCGTAAGGTAATTGTTTAAGGAGATTGGATATATCCTTGGTTTGTTGGTCTTTCAGAATATGCGGTTTAGATCTGCTCGAGAGAGTTATATATGAATCCTCGCCGTTGCTGTGATGTAATAATTGCCCTAGACATATATAAATCTTGTGCATTCCCATTTAGGTGATGATCGAGCTAGTGAATGCATAAAATGCTGATATTCTGGAATGGTTGCTTATTATCTTGTTTGTTACTCGGCTCAATAATTTAATTTGAACGGAATTGTTGGCCCGTGAGTTCTGTGGTTATTATCAATGCTTCATAACCCTCTGCTCTTCCCTGACTTTGTATGTATAGTGAACAACCTTGTGTCCTGAAGCAGTAAAATTGTAATAGTCACGGTAAAATTGGAGCTTATTTGTCCATTTAATTTGTAGTAGTTTATTTTTTCTTATCTCTATCTTTTGTTTATGGACATGAGTTTATTTTGTGAGGGGAAACTTGCTGGAAATTAACTTCTAATATCTATGTACTGCAGAGGAGGAATTGAACGACTGCAAGCTTGAGTACATCAACATCCAAGAATATAGAGACTTAAAGGTAGGAATGATTAGAGGTCCCTTGGCTCATGTAAGATGTACAACTTCATCATGTTGTTAATTTTGTCACTTTTATCGCTCCAAAATCCGCTCCGTATTTGTTATTGTTGTCAGCAGTTAAGAATGGAGTTTCATGCTGCAAGGCTGATGTGCCATGGTGGTTGTGGTTTGGTTAGTATGCTTCTCTTTCGATAGTATGGGACAGACGGGTAAAATGGTTGTATATTCCGTTTACAAAATCAAAAAGAAAATTGTAGTTCTTTTTAGGTAATTCTCATCAGTAAGGGAACCAACTCCTTTTTGAGATATAGTTCTCCATTACAATTAGATTCAAGACGTCTGAATACAAGCTACGTCATGGGGGTCTGCATTGCCTATCTACAAGTTCTGTGTACTGTGAAAGTCTCAACTTTCCTGTCATCATTTTCGGTGATAATTTGGAAATGTTAGTGTTTTCTGTGCTCATACAGCTGCAGCTTGTGTTTAGGTTACAAGAAACAACTTGTGCTCAATCATTTCGGAAAGTTTTATGCTGTGCTTTGAGATTTCTTTTTATCTCACAAATTTGGGGACTCATATCTTACACTTGTGAGTCGATAAAATTATGAGACAAAAAAAGAGCCTCACACAACTAGTGTAGTTGTGTGAGGCACAAAATAAAATTTTTCGGTCATTAGCTGTAGTCTGGTTACGTTGCAAATATTTTGCACATGACTTGTGCTGTCCAAAACAACTTTTAAAGAAAACAACTATCAAACGCAATTAACAGAGGAAAAATCTACTCTCCACATAAATAAACGTGCAGGGTCAACCTTAGTCTAAACAATTATATCATTTAATTTTATCTTCATAAAATCATTGGCCAATACTCTTAGACATTATATTGTCATATATCAAAAAATTTAGGAGCTTGTAAGGTCAATCTCTTCATTAATCAGAAAAAGGCTAACATATTCACCTTCTTAATTTTGAAGAATCATGATAAAAGTATTTCATAAGATATTCCACATGAGTCTTCATAAATCGCAGTAATGCATTGGAGACTTTTGTAGGGTAGAAATTTTTTCTTATTCAACTAGCTAAATGCAACCAACACTCATTAATTTCAGGAATATATTATCAAACATGTCGTTTAATTAGTATTTATGTTATATTTTAAAACTCTATCCTTATTGATGTTTTATACTTCAATACCATACAAGAGGGGATAATCTGTGTGGTGTTCAATTTTTCGCGTGCACAAATTATAGAAAGACCTGGTTCTTTTATGTGTTCTTTATACTACAATTGCGGAATAATAAATGCAGAAAGTAATGAATACAAGTATTTTTACGTGAAAACACCTGGCTCAAAATGTGAAAAAACCACGACCTACTACCCAGTAGGATTTTCTCCAACATTTCGCTAAATCACTGAGCCAAAAACAGCGTTTGCAAAACTCTTGTAAACCTAAGGATTACCTCTAACTCTTTGTGGCAACCAGCCTCAGACTGTTGCGACAATTTCAAGTTAACACTAATTTGAACAACACACTCAAAGTACCTAGTACAATTTGCTTCTAAGAAAGCTGAAAAGTACAACTCAAAAGCCCTACTACAATCAAACTAGAATAAAAGGCAGACACTTGGAATTGGTTATTCTATCTGGTTCATGTAGCTTCAAGTTCGCACACTTGAATCACACAGTAATTTTTTGCAAAATGCCTTGCTATTTTTCTCTCAACTCTCGTTTCACTTCAGTGTTTGTGCGTCCCTGTAAAATGATAACATCTTGAAATATATAGAGTAAGTAGAATAGGAAATAAGTAGAGTTCTAATGCTATATTCTTCCTTGGTAGAAGAGTTCTTGTTA
This sequence comes from Nicotiana paniculata, assembly GCA_005239505.1. Taxonomy (NCBI): domain Eukaryota; kingdom Viridiplantae; phylum Streptophyta; class Magnoliopsida; order Solanales; family Solanaceae; genus Nicotiana; species Nicotiana paniculata. The sequence goes on from MDKI01051400.1 coordinate 10,274, forward strand.
TCTTCAACTTCCAACTCCTCTCTTATCTAGGATAAAGTTCTCTTTGAGTAAGGAGTCCTGCTCCTTATCAATTATGCAACCTTTTCGTTCAGGAGATATCAGATATAACCACTTAAGCTTATCTCCTTCACGTGCATGCCTTGTGCTTGAATCTACATGTGTCTGTGTCCACTGTGTATGAACCTAGTTCATGCGTGTGTTCCTTTATCAATCATAAAAAAAAAACTTACTTAGGCGAACAAATTCCCCATGTTTGATGATGACAAACTCTGTGCTTTTCATAAGCATGAGACCTGTTTCAACTTAGCTCAACATCAACATAATGTTAGAACACTTTTCATTTTAAAGTCACAAATCATCAAGGACCAGGCTCATTAGGTTATAAACATCACAGTCCAAAGTAAAAAGCACAAATTATCTTCCCCCTTTTGGAATCATCGAAAAGTTGTGCAATTATGTTAGATAACCAAATTTTGTTTGATCTTACTCATGGCCATTTAGGCTACGTCTAGTGCAATCATGGAGTCAAGTATCACTTATAAATCTAAGGATATTAGCCATCTAAGAAACATCAGTAAACAATTAGACCAAAAGCAGTTGATTAGCATTGAAGAGTCATCCACAAAGCATAAAAGGAAATAACAGTACTGCATCATGAGCAAAAAGAACAAAAAAGAACATCTTATTCGGGTCACTGGTTTTCTAACTAGGCTAGGATGGGTTTTTAAGGCTATGAAGGACCAGGTTCTTGGTTTTTGGCTTGAAGCAGTTTCAACATGTCATGAAGAACGCCTTCATTCTTATCATTTTCCTTTGCAAGCTCAGTCCTGAGAGCATCCTTCTCAGTTTCTGCTTCAGCCTCTCAATCTCAGCATCCTTAGCCCCACTCTTCTGCACCAAGGCTCTCACTTTATTGTTCACATGCACCTTCTTGGATGAACCAGGTTCATTGGGAGCAATATGAACTTCGTAGTCACATGCAGTCAAGGTGTTGGCCCCAAAGTGATCTTTGCTTGGGCTAACATTCCATTTCTTGAGGGATACCTTGAAGTGAGAAAGCACAACAATGAGAATGAATCCATGGGGTATGGTGTGAGTTTTTGTGCCAATTGGAACCCTATCAAGGAGCTGGATGATAACCCCAACCAATTTATCTGCCTCCCACTATCCATGCACTCCATAAGGACCAGGTCCATGAAGGTGGCAATGTGCTTTCTTTCCTGCCTGGGCAACACAACCTTGTTGACAAATTCAAAAAGCAACTTGTGGGCAGGCTTCATCTAACTTTTGTACACAACCTTGGGCTGTATCTCTAGCTCATTGTCAACAAATTTTCTTGTAATGGCAATGGAGGTGGGCAGATTTTCTAGGCTTGGTCATTTCAGCCTTTTGTAATCATTGTACTCTTCAGTAGGTACCCCTAGAATCTCTCTCAATTCCTTGTTGTCAAAGATCACAGTCGCCCCTTTCACCACACTGGTGACCCTGCCATTCTTGATTTCACAATTTGCCATGAACTCCACAATCTCAGTTCTAGCAAGCCTTCCTTCCATCTGAAGGACCATGTCCTTCCAACCCTGAAGTTCTAGCTTCTCCAACAGCATCACCATTCCTTCCTCCTCCAAGTCCCTGAGGAGTCTACCCTTCAAGATAGTTTTCTTTCCAAACTTCACTAACTTGTCCTGCTCTTCATCAATTTCCTCTTCTTCTTCACTTTCCTCTTCCTCCACTACTTGCACTTTCCTAGATTTTCAGGCAGACCTGGTTCTTTTTGCCAATGTAGAAGGATCTGCATCAACAGACTTTGAAGGGGACTTCTTTTGGAAGTCTTTCTTTTATTTTCCTTTGGATTCACAACCTCCACCTCCTTTACCTTGTCTTCATCATGAAGAACCAGGTCCATCTCCTCAATTTCAATTGCCTCAATAGGCCTACTCACTTTCATCTTTCCCTTTGCAACAACTTTTCTTTTACTCTCTTCTAAGGCTTTTTCAAGTTCAGCCTCACTATGCTTCTTCTGACTTCTTATAGCTCTTTCTCTTGTAGGAGGAGTCTCTATAGAGATAGAATAGGGAGTCTTTCTCTTCTTGTTTTCCCTAGAAATTCCATGGATTTTAACTCCTGAACTTTTCTTCTTTTTCGGATTATAGCTGTCAGACACTCGTTTTAGTGGGTCTTCGAGGGGTTCCTGCACAGATGGAACAGGTTCTTAGAACCTTTTCCTCAACCTAACTAGCCTATCACCTGCAGTTGCATCACCAGACCCACTACCCCCTTATTCTCTCCAAGTTTCTTCCTCCTCAACAGCTTCCTCACTCCATAACACCATAGCCACTGTTTCCTCAGTCAACTCAACAGGAGTAGGTGAAAATTTAACCATTCATTCTTTTCCCTTCCCCTCACATCACCTTAAGCACCCTCACTCTCTTTTTCTTTTTTCTTTTTATTTTTACCACCAATTATTCTAAAGTGTGGTCTCTACACCAGCAATAGTACCAACCAGAACAAATTTGTTCTCCAAATTTTCAGCAACTCTAGAAATTATGTCAGACGCAATATTAGGACAAGATGTTACCTACTCTGTTTCATATGAAATAGTTTCTTCTCCCTCAGTTGCAGACTTAAAGGATTCTCCTGCTCTGTGAGGTTTCTTCTCCTCACAAGGTAAGGGTAAGTTCTGGGTACACACTACCCTCCCCAGACTCTACGTGTGAGATAATACTAGGCATGTAGTTGTTGTTGTTTTGCCTGGCTTGATTTTAATTGCTCATTTATTTTCTTGATTTGTTAGCTACTTTACGAGCAAGCATCTTGAAACTTCCTTTCTTAGAGGTAGGTGTAGTTGAAGGTGTGGTAGATGGTGTAAGTGATAATTCTTTGGGTGGTGAAGAAGGATTTTCAGAAGGGTATGCCGTTGATGTGTGTTGATGTGTGTGAAGAAGAGATAAGAGAAGATAGAGAGAATTGTTTGGCGGCTGGAAAATTAGAAGTCAGGAAATGGGTAATGCCAAATCAATTTAAAGATGGAGAGTTTAAGTGGGTAACTGATCACGCTCAATTGTGTCTTATAAAAAAACTAAACGAGCGTTGCAAATATATCTGAGTATTTAGCCCAGAGTCGAATCCCTCAGGGAATTAACCTATCAATTATTGTCGTTAGATCACTTAATTCTCAACAATCAAGTTCCCAAAGATTATGAATAATACCTTTTCCGTATTTTTACTACTACAACTGACTGAAATTAAATAAACTAAAAGATAACTAATATTGAGATGTACACAGATGCGATAAAGGTCTAAGGTTATGGTTTCCCCCGTTGGTGAACTTCTTTCTTGGATACTTCCTATAGTTTGATTTAGTTGTCTCTATCAATCATGAACACTCCAGCTACCATAAATCTCTATCAAGTAATTATGATAATTTACTAGACGCACTCTCTCAAGTTATGCTAGTTAGATTGCAATACAACTCATTTTAGGTTACACCCGAGGTATCGTTATCTCTAATCCAACCTCTAAACCCTCGGTTATGACTCTCGTCTACACTCCGGGAGTGATGTTGTTCAAACAACTACCTAAATATGACTCTCTGTCAAGTAGATACATAATAAATATGCACAACTAATTGATGGCCATTCAATTAACTACAACAAGAACGTAGTTGAACAAATAGAGTTTAACAACCAATCAAAACTATATTAATATCAAAATAGCGTCATTCCCCAACGGGTTCCACCAAAACCTTAGATTAAAACAATTTTCTACTCATAGCAATACTGAAAACTACAAAATAATTCATGACTATGATAAAAATTGCAAGAGAAGGAGATGTGGATTGATGCCCAATTGCTCTCCTTGCTTCTTTCCCTTGCTTTTTCTTATTCTAAACTTTTAACCTAGATAATCTGCTCCTTTGGACGAGTTGAACCTTTTATAGGTTAAGTGGATTGGCCCCAAACTCCCAAAATTACCCTTCTCAGCGTCTTATTTTCATCAGGACTAGCGCGGGCGTGCTAGTCTCGCGCTACAGCCCGCGCTACAGCCCGCGCTAATGGGGTTTAACACTGCCCGACAAATCACTAGACTAGCGCGGGCGTGCTAGTCTCGAACTAATGCCCGCGCTAGTAGGGTTTCCTACTGTCTTGACAAAATTTCAGCTTTCAAAGCACTTCAGAGTTACCCCATGGTCTGTTATTCTTGAAATTCGCCCGGATCACCGTCATAAGTCCTCAATAGCTTATTGTACCCCTGTGAAACACAAAAATCACCATTAGAGCTAATTTATCATCATTTAACTCACTTAAGACCGTGAAATCTCATTAAGTTAGAGTATAAAAATATGCTGAACTATGTGAATTCAGCCTATTATCAACACCCCACACTTAATTCATTGCTAGAACTCGAGCAATCCACTATATCTTACAATGTTTCTTCACATCAAACACTCCTCTACGGTGTCACACCACAAACGTTTTACAAGCAATGCACCTAGCAGTGTAACATCTATGCCTCAAGAAATGACTCTCACATGCCCTGCTATAATCTTACTTCCTCGAAATACTACGAGGAGGTCAAGACTTACCTCTTTTTCATAAATCATATGCCGTCACTTCACACAATTGAGATTAGTTCCATAAAAGATAATAGTCGGACAAACAAGAACTTTTAATCGAAAGAATTCACTCACTCTCAAAAAGAACATTCATATGGCACACAAATACGCCATAGGCTTGCCCGTAGTGTAATACTCCACTAATTGAGTTCATTCAGTCTAAGATCAATATGTCTTTATTTGGTTGTAATGTAGGCTAAGGGACGAGTAGGATACATTTTGGGTATAGTGACTAACCTCCCTAAGCACTTTTAATACATGTACATTCACATTCAACCCATTTTTATACTTGGCCAGAACTTTCACCCTGCTTTACTTCATAATTACCCATGCCACTAATTATCAAGGACTACATGTATTTATTGTCTTTCTTTTTCTAAGTGGCTTTCACTTTTGCATTTTTCATTCTATTTCCTTGATTTTCCTTACAGATCCAACCACCAACCCACACTTTGACTTTTACATATCTGCTAACAATTCAAGTGCTCGTGGGAAGTACCAGGTTCAAACAAACAAGCTATTCAAACAATTGGTTATGGTTCATAATGTGGTTATCAAAGAAACAAGTTTATAAGCTCAAAGGGGTTGACTATGGTTAATTATATTCAGGTGGGTATATATTTGTGTCTGTCTTAACAAAGAAATGCCTATATCCCTTCTAAGACTAAACAAACTTCTGTTTCGATTTGTACACACACATGGCAAGTTCTAGGTACCAAATGCAGACATAGAATAGATGCAAAACACCTCACACACACATGGAACATAATTCAATCCAAATTGGTTCATCAAAACATTCCATTGAGCATTCAAGTTAGTTACAACATGCACCATTAAGGCATTCTACAAGAGTCAACAAGTGAGCCTAAGCGTCACACTCTAGGATTCACGGTGTTTGGGTGTAACACACTAAGGGTAGCATTTTATCATTCAGCACCTTGCCCAAAGGATTCCTACAATAAAAAAAAAAAAAAAAGAAGCTAGCTATACCTGGTTCAAGCTAAACTCTTGGAAAAGAAGTCAAAATAAAAACCAAGAGGGAGTTACTACACTATCTACAAAGAAAATAAAAAAATCTTTTTTGGTGTTTTCTCCGGACTCACCTCCCTCAAGAAAAACCTTCCTATGAAATCCGTCATCAGGAGGAGTCCACTAAGTTTTTCTATTTTTTTTATTTTTTTATTTTTATATTGACTTGGACCCTCAAGAACCCCCGCCAAAGGGATCCGTCGTCGGGCCAAGACGAATTGATTACTATTACTAACAACAACTAAAACAGACTACACCAAAAACATAAAACAAAACTGCAATTCGATTAAGTTAACCAAAACAAACTAAAGCACATAATTCGCAACTTATACAACATACAATACAACAAGGAAACCATCCCCCACCCCACACTTAAAATGAGGACATGTCCTCATGGACAATGAAAAGACAGAGTAAGGTAAAGGGACTTCCCTGGCAGTTCAATCTTGATTGGAGACGGTGTTTGGGTTGACGTTGCAAGCATGACCCAGGGCGCGTAGCCAGCCCATTATCTTCTTCTCAGACTTCTTTTGTTGGGTGGCCATCTCATCCACTCGGGTCCCCAGTTCAGTCATTGAGGTTCTCAACCCGGCCACGTCATGCTCTAGGTGATCCAACCGCTGGCCCCGACTGGCCCTAGACGGGCCTCCAACGTCCACAGCTTGCTCCTCCTCCATATGCTCCGTCTCCTCACCTCATTGGTGATGCTCCTCCTCTGCTTCCTCTTCTTCAGAGTCATGCCCCACTAACTCCTCATTGGCTGCCATTGCCTCCCTTCCCGTAGTAACTCTTTCATCTTTGAAGGGGTGCACCGCAGGTACCCGACCATCGACAGCAAAGTCACCTGGCACCCCAGCCACAACGCATAGTCGAGTGACAAGTGATGGGTAGAAGAACCCATACCTCTGGACCTTCATGCGGATAAACATCTCCTCATGAATTAATTGTGCCACATCGAACAACGCATCTACCATGAAGCACCAAATCAGACATGTTCGAGGAGTGTTCACCTCCGCAGTGTTCTTGGATGGCAATAGTTGACTATTAATCAGGTACAACCAGCATTTTGCCTCAAACTTGAGGCCCGAAGAGTGGAATTTGTTTCCATACTTGTACCATTTCAATGTAATGACCGGTCGATAGATTGTCGGGGTGAATGTATCCCAAGGAGTCATTTTTCCGTTGTAGGTCTGGTAGGCGTCTACGTAACCAGCTGCTGGTGGATGAAGCCTGTACATTGTCCGGATGTGCTCTGTTGAGGATTAACCGGCCTTCTTCGCACTGTTACAACATAGTTGTCATGCTCCAGAGCGTTGGCATAAAATTCCCCGACAATCATGTCATTTGACTCGTCAGGTTCCTCAAATAAAACGTCCATGCGACGCTGCATCAACACTTTGTACATTCTGGGGCAATTCATCCTAATGGCTTCAGAGTCCATAGCCTGCTCAGGTATAGCTGTTGTATCCTCTTTTTCAGCAAATCTGTCCTGCGCCTTCGCTGAGACAAATTTGTGGCTGTTGAAAGGCCTCGAATCTACTGATTTTCGTGGCCTTCCTCCGGTGGAGGTTCTTGCTGCACGACTTGAAGAGGCTCCTGTGGCTTGACGTTTGCGTGGAGGCATTGTACCTACAATTAACATAGTATTAGCTCAGTACAATAGGGTGACCCAACAGTAGTTACTCAGACTTCACCACAAATTGGTCACATTATTTACCTCAATTGGGGTCTTTTTACAAACATATGGTGGGCATAAACAATTTAAAACCCCAAGCCCTAAATAGTGGACATGGGGCATCACCATCCGAACCCAAACATACTCATAACACCCTACACTCCCTATGTCATCCATTATAAACACAAATCAACTACTGTACACAATGGAAGAGAAGAATAAAAGATGGAGTACATAAAAAAACAAAAAAAAACAAAAAAAAACAAAGTTACAAAAATAAAAGAAAAAATTAAGGTGAGAAGTACATGCATGTAGGGTTGAATGATAGAGATGGAGTAATGGGGGTTGAAGAATGCTTAGAGGTGGGAGTGCTTGAGGGTGGTTGCCTTCTTTGAGGGTGGAAAATTGAAGAGGAAAAGAAGAAGAAGAATGAGAAGGGTTTATGGGAGGGTAGAGTTTTATTGAGAGAAGGAGAGATAATGTGTCGGTATAGGGGGGGGGGGGAATAATTGGGGGGTTGGGAAAATTAGTACAAAAAAATAACTAAAAAAAAAAAGAATTTCCCGAAACTTACATGTGTCGAGATGGACTAGCGCGAGCTTAGTGCGGGCGCGCTAGTCCATGGGTTGAGGGTCAGTGAGAAACCTCACTAGCGCGAACTCTAGCGCGCGATTAGTGCGGCCACACTAGTGGCTATGTTCGTGAGGCAGTGTAAAACCCCACTAGCGCACGATTGTATATATATATATATATATATATATATATATATACATATATACACAATAACACTATATATGTTGGGTTGCCTCCCAACCAGCGCTTGATTTAACGTCGCGGCACGACGAGTACAACAATCAATGGGTTGCCTCCCATGAAGCTCCTGATTTACCGTCGCAACACGACGCATAATAAGTGCAATTAAGGTTCGCTCATCCTTTGAGGTTCAAGAAGGTGCACCACAGCCAACTCACCGGTTTCATTCGTTCCTACATACATTTTCAATCGTTGTCCATTGACCTTGAAGGCGTTAGACCCATCATCAATAGAAATTTCCACATCACCAGAAGGAAACACGTTGACCACTTTAAATGATCCAGACCATCGGGACTTGAGCTTACCCGGAAACAATCTTAATCTTGAATTTTAAAGAAATACTTTATCTCCTGGTTTGAAATCTCAGTCCACAATGTTTTTATCATGTAACCTCTTCATTCTTTCCTTATATAGCCTTTTGCTTTCAAATGCTTGGCATTTGAACTCTTCCAACTCGTGCAACTCTATGACTCGATTTTCTCCAGTAGTATCGAGATCCAGGTTCAACTGTTTCAATGCCCACCACGCTCGATGTTCTAACTCCACAGGCAGGTGACATTCCTTACAAAATACCAACTTGTATGGAGACATACCGATTGGTGTTTTAAATGTCGTCCTATAGGCCCAGAGTGTGTCATCAAGCTTCTTCGCCCAATCAGTTCTTGTGGCGTTTACTGTTTTGGTCAGCACACTCTTTATTTCACGATTGGATACCTCAACCTGCCCGCTCGTCTGAGGGTGATAGGGGGTTTCCACCTTGTGGCGCACATCATATTTTTCCAGCAGCTTCTCGAAGACACGATTGCAGAAGTGAGTGCTTCCGTCACTAATAATAGCCCTTGGGGTTCCAAAACCGGTGAATATATTTTTCTTTAAGAAGCCCACCACCACTCGTGCATCATTGGTAGGGGAACGCTGCAGCTTCTACCCATTTGGACATGTAGTCTACAACAACAAGTATGTACTTATTGCCGTAGGAGCTGACAAAGGGACCCATGAAATCTATCCCCCATACATCAAACACTTCTACCTCTTGTATTGGATTCATGGGCATCTCATGACGACGGGATATGTTCCCCGTCCTTTGACATTCATTACAGCCCTTCACCCATTGATGAGCATCTTTGAACACAGTAGGCTAGTAAAACTCGGCCTCTAACACCTTAGCTGCTGTCCGAACTCCTCTGAAATATCCTCCATATGGAGGCGTGACAAGCCTGCAAAATAGCAAATTGTTCTATCTCGGGGATGCACCTCAGGATCATGTTATCAATGCAAATTTTAAACAAACGAGGTTCACCCCAATAGTAATTTCGGCTATCACGATAAAATCTTTTCTTTTGAACAGAAGAGAGTTCATAAGGTTCAATACCACTGGCCAGGTAGTTTGCAATATCTGCATACCATGGCACATCTTCTACACTCATGGCGAGTAGCTGCTCGTTTGGAAAGGTTTCCAGAATATCCTCCGATTCCATTGCATTCTCGGCACCTTCAAAACGTGACAAGTGGTCAGCGACTTGGTTCTCCGTGCCCTTGCGGTCACGAATCTCCAAGTCAAATTCTTGAAGAAGAAACACCTAACGAATTAGGTGCGACTTAGATTCTTTTTTCTCAACCAAGTATCTGATGGCTGCATGATCAGTGTACACCACCACCTTCGACCTAATCAGGTAAGACCTGAACTTGTCAAAAGAGAACACTACTGCCAACATTTCCTTTTCTATCACCCTGTAGTTCAGCTGAGCTCCACCCAAAGTCCTACTTGCGTAGTAAATTGGGTGCATTATTCTATCTTTACGCTGACCCAACACGGCTCCCACTGCATAGTCACTAGCATCACACATAAGTTCAAAAGGTTTCTCCCAGTCGAGTGCAACGATGATTGGTGCCATGACTAACCGCTTTTTAAGCTCCTCAAACGCTACCCTGCAATCATTAGAAAACACAAAGGGGTTATCTTTTTCAAGCAACTTACAGAGGGGGTTGACGATCTTGAAGAAGTCTTTGATGAATCGCCAGTAGAACCCAGCGTGCCCAAGGAAGATACGTATAGCTCTGACTGATGTGGGAGGTGGAAGATTTTCAATCACATCTACTTTAGCTTTGTCCACCTCAATTCCCTTACTTGAAACCAAGTGCCCCAAGACGATCCCTTCTTGTACCATGAAATGACACTTCTCCCAATTAAGTACAAGATTCGTCTCGATGGACCTCTTTAGGACACGGGTTAAATTTGCTAGGCACTCCTCTAATTAATTTCCCACTACTGAGAAATCATCCATGAATACTTCCATAATATCTTCCACCATGTCTGTGAATATGGCCATCATGCACCGTTGGAATGTGGCAGGTGCATTGCAGAGGCCTAATGGCATCCTCCTGAAGGCAAACACCCTGTAGGGGCATGTGAAAGAGGTCTTTTCCCTGTCTTCCGGGGCAATTGAAATCTAGTTGTACCCCGAGTATCCATCCAGGAAACAGAAGTGAGACCTCCCTGCAAGCCTGTCGAGCATCTGATCAATGAAGGGAAGTGGTCTTTTCGGGTGGCGAGATTCAGCTTTCTGTAATCCATGCATATTCTCCAGCTCGTGACGGTTCTTGTAGATATCAACTCATTTTTATCATTCTCGACAACCGGCATGCCACCCTTTTTTGGAACACATTGCACTGGGCTAACCCAGCTGCTGTCAGAGATGGGGAAAATGATTCCTGTATCTAACCACTTGATGATTTCTTTCTTCACCACCTCCTTCATATTTGGGTACAAGCGCCTTTGATGTTCCCTGGAAGGTCTGTGTCCCTATTCCAAGATAATCTTGTGCATGCAATATGCCATACTGATCCCTTTGATATCTGTCATGGTCCATCTAATGGCCGTCTTGCACTCTGAAAGTACCTGTAACAACTTGTAACACCTCCTTTTTCCGCTACCCCCGTATTAATGAAGGGTAGAGAGGGAGTTTTTCCACTTTAAGTGACATTATTC
>ML334477.1:0-95956 GCA_005239505.1 Nicotiana paniculata
AAATCCTATATTACTTGTCGACCATGTACACTTGCGTGTGCATTGGGAAATCAACCAACAACCCCTCATCTCTCTACTCTCATCTCTCTCTCTCTAGTCTCTTCTGGGGACTTCCGTCTCTTCAGTTCCGATGAACTCCCTCATCTTCTCCAGCCACTCCTTTGCCAGAGACCTTGAAGCCTTCGTCCTCTTGCCTCCTGTGGCTCTCCTATGTCGGTGATGTCCTCCCTAAGGCCCTCAAAGGGAGAGAACCCGTCTGCTTACACCCACGGTGTTCTAGTCTACTTCAAGCCTCCAAAGCTTGATTCCGAGTAGGGTTTATGACCCTGAGGCTCGAGCTAGTGTTGTTCGAGGTCTTTCTCATCTTCTCTGAGGTTTTCTGTAAAACCCTAACTCTTAAAACTTTTCGATTATTTTATATCTATGATATATTTGTGTATGTTTTGAGCTATTTTGTTGTTTTTCTCAAAGATTCTCCGATTTCCTCTAAAAAAAGCTTTATGTTTTCAAACTAGGGTTTCATGACCCCTCTTAAACAATTTTTCCATGACTTTTCATTATTATCCTAAGGTCTCTACTGTGTTTTAACAATTCATTCAAGTTTCTCTATCTTATATGAGTTGTTGTGTTGAAATCCCTAATTTCTAGTCCTAAACCCTAAGTTCCTGATTTGTCTTTGATAATATGTTTGCATATGTATTTGCGCTTCATGAGCTTTATGATTCACTGATATTTTACCATATGCTATTCATCTATGTCTTTGATTTTTCTTGATTTCCCATTTATCTCATTGTTCACTCTGTAATTCATATGAATCCCTAGTTTCGTATGATTTCACTACTAGGGTTTGTGACTTCTTGCCTGTTATTTATTCAATTCATGTTAATCTCCTTTAATTGATGTTATTCCTTTTCGAATCCATGATTCTCTGTAATTTTAATTTTTTAGGGTTCTTGATTTATTTTTTGAATCCCTGATTCCTTGTGATTTGAAAACCTTACTTATTTCTTATGGGATATTCTTACTAATTTCCGACCTTTAGCTTATTTCTTACCTTGTTACCTGGTTAATTTACTGTTAATTGATCCCTATTTCCTTAATTAGAATATGATGAACCTAGTCTCAATTGCATACTTGTACTGGGTTGAAATTGTTTCCTTATATGTTATATGCATAGGAATTTTTCTTATTTTGTTATTTGCCTAGTAGCCGTTTGAATTTAACCCCTTCAATTAGGGATACCTATGCTGATTTTACACTGTTTGAATATTCCTTTAAGCTAAATATGGTCCCTTTCCTTATTTGTTACTCACCGTTTGAATAACTCCCTTAATCATGGTAGTACTTGAGCTGATTTCACTCTGATTGATACTAAGTTCCATAATTTTTGATTGATTCTGATTTTTACCTTACTTTTCACACAGCATTCAAAACTATATATATGCATACTTTTCTCTCATTACACATGATCTGATCTGTTCATAAATCCCTCTCTCACAATTAAAACAAACTCTTTGCTCTCTCTTATTTGCTAACTACTACTATTCTAAGTTAGCCGGCTGCAAGCCAAGGCTAACTATTGTGCATCTCCTACTTCCTGTTTGTGTTACTGCTTTTTTCACTTCACTGGTATGTTCTAATTTAGATTTGAGTTATCAAACCAACGTGTTTCTACTACTGTTGTAATTCAGTATGCTTCTAATTTGCTTTTACTTATTATTCAGCATGTATCTAGGATTCTGAACTCCCCTCTGCATGTTAACTTAGGGTTTATTTGTCTATGACCAGCATGTTTCTGTATACTTAGCACCTACTTCTTACATGCCTATGACTGGTACATTAGTTTAACCATGGTCTTAGTTGTTTTAGGTGTTAATCTAACCTAGTACTTTACTGTACCCCTAATCCTCTGAACCCTTAGGAGTTTCTGATTATATGTCTATATGTGTGTCTGCGTGCTACATGTCTGCCCTCACATGCTCTGTATTTTTCACTCAAATCCCATTACCCCTTTTTGTGATTGTTGGACTATCCCTGGTCCTTTTGTGATGTTAAACTTCTATTTCCCTCTTCAAAACTGTTTTCTTACTTACCCTTTCTCAAAACTGTTTTCTTACTTAAACCTTTTTAAAAAAATAAAAAGCACTCTCACATATACTCTTAGAAGTCTAGATCCTGCCCCTTCTGTGTGAGCATTGCCTTGGGACCCTTGAGCTCCCTCTGAACTTTCACACACAGAGGCTGCCCATTCCACACTACACTTACTCTATTTTGGCTATGTCTAGGTGTGAGCATTGCCCGGGAGCCCTTGAGGTCCTTAGGGAACTCTGACACACCCGGATTATGAAAGGTTATGAAACACCAAAGGCATTGAGGTTTGGAAGATCTGGGCCTAATTGAAGGCTCCCTATAGAAGTAACTTCTTATTTTTCCTTTGGTTGTGTAATTCATAATTCCCGGCCTGTAATAATTTGTAAACAGATATTTGGGAATGTATAGTGGAAATGGGAGGGTAGTTATATAGGTTATCCATGTTAAAGGGTAGATATTATGCTTCTAGGTTTACATTTCTTACGTGTGCACTAGAAATTCATGCTTAGGGCTGATTGTATGCAAGCATATCATGCATTAGATATTCTGTTCCTTAGGTCCATATTGACTGTTTCAGCATCCTATTATGGTATTATAGTTTATCATATAGAAATCATGCTCTAGGATTAAAACGTTAATATAAACCTGTTATTCATGTAAATCAGTTCTAATATCGATGTAATGTTGTGGTACACCTAGGAATCATGTTTAGTATAATAATGTGCTAATAAACAAGTCATCCTCATACTTGTTGCATAGCATGTTCAAATACTGTGACTTTATGCATTTAAAAATCCTGCCTAGGAATTCTACATACCACCCATTCTGCATCCCTACGTGTGCATATTAGATATCATGTCTTAGGACCTCATTCAACACCTAGTTTAACTACTGATTGCATGAAAAAGGCCCTAAAAATAGTTTCACCATGTTTTCAAACAACTGGTAATAGTTCTGTATTTTTTGCAACACTTAAGTACAACATGTTTATGCAAACTAACTTGTAACAGTTTCTTTAATAAACGGGTAATTACTGAGTATTGTCACACGCTTAGGCAATGCTTAGGTATTAGATCTATTAAAACTGGAAACATACTCCTTTATACCTGCTGCTTGACTATTAATGGTTATAATTAGTAAGAAGCTGATAAAGTTCATCCTCTGAAATCAGTAATAAAGTTGTCTCACTATTGCATTCTCACCTAGATATCATGCCTTAGGTTCTGAAGTTAATAAGTCCTTACTTGTGTTTGAGTCGTGCTAATCATGTGCATAATATGTGGTGGAATACATGGGCCTCGTATCTGCTCCTATTTGTTTTCCCCCTATCTGAAGTCCTAATTTTCGTTGTTTGTCGCTTAGAATCTTGTCCTTTAAACCTAGGGGTCAACCTAGTACTCCCTTTTAGGATAGTAGTCCTAGCCTCATCCAGGACTGATAGAATGGGACGGGTAATAGCACGCAATAGAGTCAGTGAACAACACACACTTTAATTACCTTCACGGGGTGGAAGGGTAGAATATGGATATGATGACCGATGCGCTAATACCACGTGTATCCCCTCTTTGAGTGATTACCGGGTATTGCATTGATGTGATCCATATTATTATAAACCTAGGACACTTTTATATGCTAGCTCGTAATTTCTTTTAAAATCTAATCTTCTTTACTGTTTTCTAAACATCTGCATGCTTAAGATTCAAATCCCCTCTTATTTGAGCCTTTACTTGTTATTTGCTAGTTGTACAAATTCACGAAACCATTTGGCCGGGAACCACACTTGTGGATCCTGAGGGGTGCCTAACACCTTCCCCTTAGGATAATTTCAATCCCTTACCCAAATCTCTGGTTAGCAACGTAGTTATAATGAACCCCTTAGGTGCCCTAACGCACCGTTAAAATTGTTAGGTGGCGACTCTTCAAAATATGCGAACCCCTTTCCCAAAAGAAAAGAGTTGTCCCATCCAATGTCATAAACCCGATATTTCGCGAGGAAGAAAAAAGGGGGCGCGACACCTATTTGACCCAGGTTGCACTTATTCCTATGTATCATCTTACTTTGCTCCATATTTGGGTGTATGCCATGATTCTTTGAGTTCTCCTGTCTATGCGTCCACACTTGTAAGAGATTCCCTTGTTGTTGACAATGTGTATTGGTCGTGTTTAGTTGGTCTAAGTGGTTTTGATACCAGAGCCGATATATTATTACTCAGTATGGTACATTTTGATGTTATTTTGGGCATGGACTTGTTGTCTACCTATCATTCTATTCTTGGCTGTCACGCCAAGACTGTGATGCTGGCTATGCCATGTTTACCACAGTTAGAGTACAGTGGTATTTTAGATTATGTTCCTAGCAAGGTTATCTTATTTCTAAAGGCTCAACGGATGGTTGAGAAGGGATATGAAGCGTATCTAAAATCTGTGAGAGATGTTAGTGTTGATACTCCTACTGTTGAGTCAGTTCTAGTAGTGAGGGATTATCCAGATGTATTCCCAGCGGATCTTCCGGGCATGCCGCCCGACAAGGATATTGATTTTGGTATTGATATGCTACTGGGCATTCAACTCATTTCTATTCCACCATTTCGTATGACCCTACCAAAGTTAAAAGAACAGTAGTAGGAGTTGCTTGATAAGGGTTTCATTCGGCGTAGTGTATCACCTTGGGGTGCTCCAGTCTTGTTTGTAAATAAGAAGGATGGTTTTATACGCACGTGTATTGATTATCGTTAGATGAACAAGGCTACAATGAAGAACATATATCCATTGCCACGAATTGATGACCTATTTGATCAACTACAAGGTGCCAGAGTGTTCTCCAAGTTTGCTTTCAGGCTATCATCAGTTGAAGATTCAGGAGCTAGATATCCCAAAGACTGCCTTCTGGACTCGATATGGTCATTACGAGTTCCTTGTGATGTCATTTGGGGTGACCAACGCCCCAACATCATTCATGCACTTGATGAACAATGTGTTTCAGCCCTATATTGACTCATTCATCATTATGTTTATTGACAACATTCTGGTGTACTCCTAGAGCCGGGAGAATCATGAGCAACACCAGAGGACCGTGCTTTAGACCTTGAGAGAAAAGAAGTTATACGAAAATTTTCATAATGTGAATTTTGGCTTGATTCGGTGGAATTTTTGGGTCGTGTAGTGTCGAGTGAGGGGATCAAGGTAGATCTGAAGAATGATGAAGCAGTTCAGAGTTGGCTTAGACCGACTTCAGCTACTGAGATATGGAGTTTTCATGGTTTATCAGGGTATTACTATCGATTTTGTAGAGGGTTTCTCATCTATTACTGCACCTATGACCAGATTGACCCAGATGGGTGCTCTGTTCTGGTGGACCGAGGAGTGTGAGGAGAGCTTTCAAAAGCTCAAGACAACTTTGACTACAAAACCTACGTTGGTGTTGCCTTCAGGTTCAGGGTCTTATATTGTGTATTGTGATGCGTCTCGTACTCGTCTCGGTGCGGCTTTGATGTAGGATAGTAGGGTGATTGCCTACGTGTCTAGACAACTGAAGGTGCATGAGTAGAACTATCATGTCTACGACCTTGAGTTAGCAGCTTTTGTTCATGCCCTGAAGATTTGGCGACACTATTTGTCCCTTGTGAGGTCTATACTGATTACCGGAGTCTACAACATATGTTCAAATAGTAGAATCTTAACTTGCAACAGCAGAGGTGGTTAGAGTTGCTTAAGGACTATGATATCACCATTTTATATCATCCCGAGAAGGCCAATGTGGTGGTCGACGCCTTGATAGCAAGGAAGAGAGCTTGGACAGTTTAGCATATCTATCGGATGCTGAGAGGCCATTAGCCTTGGATGTTCGGGCCTTGGCCAACGAGTTTGTTAGATTGGATGTTTCTGAGCCGAGTCAAGTTTTGGCTTGTGTGATTTCTCAGTATTTGCTATATAATCGCATCAGAGAGTGTTAGTGTGATGACCTACATCTGCTTATCCTCAAGGACACGTTTCAGTATGGTGATGCCAAAGAGGTCACTATTGGGATGATCGTGTGCTATGGATGTAGGACAGACTATGTGTGCCCAATCTAGATGGCTTATGTGAGTTAATTATCCAGGAGGCTCACAGTTCGCGGTACTCCATTCATCCGGGTACTGCCAAGATGTATTAGGACTTGAGGAAACACTATTGCTGGAGTTGGAGGAAGGGCATAAAGGAATTTGTAGCTCTGCGCCTAAACTGTCAGCAGGTGAAGTATGAGCATCAACGGCTAGGTGGATTGCTTCAGAGGCTAGAGATTCCAGAGTGGAAATAGGAGCAGATTACTATGGATTTGTTGTTGTGCTCCTACAAACTCGGAGGAAGTTCGATGCAGTATGCGTAATTGGGGATGAATTGACCAAGTCATCACATTTCATTCCAATGGTGACTACTTATTCTTCAGAGCAGTTGGCTTAGGTCTATATTTGCGAGATTGTCAGGCTTCATAGCATGCTGGTATCTGTCATCTCTGATCGGGGTACATAGTTTACATTGCAGTTCTGGAGGGCCGTACAACATAAGTTAGGCACGCGGGTGAAGTTGAGTACAACATTTCAACCTCAGACGGACGGACAGTCCGAGTGCACCATTTATATATTGGAGGATATGCTTCGTGTTTTGTCGCTTGCGGATTTTTCCTACAACAACAGCTACCAGTCGAGAATTCAGATGACTCCGTATGAGGCTTTGTATGGGAGGTACTGTCGGTCTCCGGTGGGTTGGTTTGAGCCGGTTGAGGCTAGGCTTTTGGGTACAGACTTGGTTCAGGATGCTTTGGAAAAGGTTAAATTGATTCAATATCGTCTTTGCACAGCCCAATCTAGACAAAAAAGTTGTTCATATCGGAAGGTTCAGGACGTTGCATTCATGATTGAGGAGCGGGTCTTGCTCCAGGTTTCGCCCATGAAGGGTGTTATGAGTTTTGGGAAAAGGACAAGCTGAGCCCTAGGTATATCGGACATTTTGATATTCTTGAGAGGATTGGAGAGGTGGCTTACATACTTGCACTACCATCCAGTCTAGCTACAGTTCATCCAGTATACCATGTTTCTATGCTCTGGAAGTATCATGATGATCCGTCTCATGTGTTGGATTTCAGCTCCGTCCGGTTGGAAAAGGATTTGTCTTATGTTGAGGAGTCGGTGTCCATTTTTAACAGGCATGTTTGAAATTTGAGGTCGAAGAACATTGCTTCAATGAAGGTTCAGCGGAGAGCTCAACCAGTCAAGGAGGTGACTTGGGAGACCAAGCATGATACGTATAGCCATTATCCTCATCTTTTCACCACTTCAGGTATGCCTCCATACTCGTTCGAGGACGGACATTTATTTTAAAAGGGGGAGGATGTAGTGAACGGCCAGTCATTTTGAGTATTTTAACCCCTATCCCCTAATTTATGCTTCCTCTAGGTTATATTGTAATTTTGTGACTTGTCGAGGTGTTTGGTTTTGGTTTTGGGTGAGTTTCAGAGTGAAATGGGACACATAGTCCCTAAGTTGGAGGTTTAGCTTGTAAAAGTTAACCATAGTTTGACTTGTGTAAAGCTGACTCCGAAATTGAATTTTGATGGTTCTAATAGCTCCATATGGTGATTTTGGTTTTTATGAGCGTGTTCGGATGTTGATTTGGAGGTCCATAGGTCGTTTCAATGTGAATTGACGATAGTTGGAAAATTAAAGATTTTGGCAAGTTTGACCGGGAGTTGACTTTATTGATATCGGGGTCAGAGACCGATTCCGAAAGTTGGAATAGGTCCGTAATATTATTTATGACTTGTGTGAAAAAATTTTAGTCAATCAGAGTTGTTTTGGAATGAAACTGCATTGGTTTCGGAATTTGGAAGTTCATAGTTCATATGCTTGAATTTGGGTTGCGATTCGTAGAATTTGTGTTATTTGAAGTGAATTGACGCTTTGACCATGTTTATATGATATTTTAGGACTTGTTGGTATGCTTGGTTGAGGTCCTGGGGGCCTCGGGTGTAATTTGTACCATGTTCAGTGCATTTCAGATCATTGAGGAACTGTTGAAGTTCTGGTTTTTCTCAGTTCTGGTTTCCTCTTATGCGATAGCGAAAGAGGGGCTAGGCGTGAATTTTTCTATGGTATCGCAAGATGTCTTATGCGACTATGAAGCTTGGAAAGTCATTGAATCGCGAATACATGAGTGGTGACGCGTTCGTAATCACTGAAGATGAGGCCTGGGAAGGTGGATACTTTGCTCTATGCCGGTCGCGAAGGTGTGCACGCGATCGTGAAGCTTTGGAAAATTTCTCACCGCATTTGCGACCGGTCTTCTGCGTTCAAGTATAAGGTTTTGGGCTGATGAAGATTTTGTTCTTCGTGATCGCGATGTGTAAATCATTGGGCAGCAAACTTAAGTTTCAAAATCGCGGACTTATTTGATGTTTCACATTTTGGACTTAGAGAACTCGGTTTGAGGAAAAAATTCGGGGGATTTTCAGAGAGATAATTGGGATAAGGATTCCTAACTTGATTTTGGTTAAATTACTCGAATATATTATTGTTTTATCATCTAATTAGGGACTTGAGGTGAAAATTTTGGAAAAAATGGTAGAAACTTCTTAGACTAAGTTGTTGAGTTTTGAAAGACGAATTGAGATCAGATTTGAGTAATTCTTGTATGGTTGGACTCGATATCGAATGGGTGTTCAGATTTTATAAATTTGGCCGGGTTCTGAGACGTGGGTCCATGTTTGAATTTTGGGTTGACTTTTTAATTCTTCGCAAAGATCGTAATTTTCATTGTTTGAATTAGTTTCCTATAGTTATATTTATAGTATGAAATTGTTTTGGCTAGATTCGAGTCGTTCAGAGCTGATACTTGAGGGAAAGGCCTTCTAGTTGATTGATTTAGCGTAGTTTGAGGTAAGTGACTTGCCTAACCTTATGTAGGGGAGTTACCCCTTAGGATTGGTGTTGTTTGCGATAATTGTGATATGTGAAAGCCGTGTACGTAAGGTGACGAGTACACGGGATAAATGTGGAAATTTCCAGTTTTAGCTATGTAGATCCCTCCCATACCTTAATTGAGTTGCCTTAACATGTTATAGTCATCATTTTTAGTCTAATTTCACATGTCTACTTCCCTGATATCTTACTTGATAATTTCCCTACATGTTTAGTTGAAGTTTTTGTTTCTTTTATTCCGTATTCATTATTTAACTGTTGAAGTCTTTACGTGAGATTGCTATTCTTGGAATATCTTGTTGTTGAAATTAGTATTGAGTTGCAAAGGTCGTGATTCCTATTGAGGCAAGTGTTAAGTTGTGAAATATAATTCAATTGAGTTATTCTTCTGGTTGTTATTGTTGAGACTTTGTGTACATTGTGGTTGAGCCATGGGCTCCTTATTGTGGAATCATGTTACTGTTTGGTTTCTCTGGCAAGTTGTGATATTGGGAACTTGAGGTGTGAGTTATGATACGTTGTGAAACTAATACACATGTGGTGGTATAAGATCTGGGTGTTGAAACCCATGCGCGTGGCTAGTAGGGGAACTACTAGAAGTCATGCGGTGTGATAAGGTGGGCTAAAACGCGGGAAGCTATTTCAGGAAAAATGATTTTCAAAACTAAATGTAAAAGCTCCCGCAGTGATACAAGGAAAGACTATGAGTTACTTTTGTGATTTGAGACTATGAGGCGGTACCTCGGTAGTGGCCCTTGTTGATCTTTCTCTATTTGCTGTATTTGACTTGGTTATTTGTTTCCTTAACATGTCAATCCTTGTTTCGGTCCGCGTTATATTATCTGCCTTGATTCTGTATAGTTAACTTTTGGTAATTCCTTATCTGTTCCATTTTCATTGTCATTATCATTGTATTGTTATTTGTTTCGTCCTGCTTCTTATTATTTCCAGTAGGGCCTTGACCTGACCTTGTCACTACGCTACTGAGGTTAGTCTTTACACTTACTGGGTACCGTTGTGGTGTACTCATCTACGCTTCTGGACATCTTTTTGTGCAGATCCAGGTACATCTTATCAGTCCCGGCACTAGTGAGCTGAATTTTCATTTAGAGATTTCAAGGTACACCTGCCCGTGTTCGCAGGCTTCGAAGTCCCCTTCAAGCTTTTTTTTTAAAAATATTTTCCTTCTTTACTAGACACAGTTGTATAGGAATGGTTTTGGTATTGTTATAAAGCTTGTGACTTGTATTTCGCCAGGTTTTGGGCTATTGTATATACTTTGAGCTGTAGAGATTTCCCTTTTTATATATATTGTTGGGTTTTTTAGATTTTAGAATATTGTTTTCATTCACTTCCGCGTGTTTGTTAGGCTTACCTAGTCTTAGAGACTAGGTGCCGTCACGACATCCTACGGAGGGAAATTGGGATCGTGACACTATCGGTTCTCACGAATTCAATAAGTGATTAGCTTATACTTCTGATTCAGAATCCTCTCTCGATTAAATCTAAAACTTTCAAATAAACTAATGTGAAGTGCGGTGAAACTTGCAAGAATCCATTGGTAGGACTGATCTAAGAGAAACATATCGCGAATATTTCTCATTCTTAATTTAAACGGTAACTCAAAAAGCCATCATGATTACTTCAAAGAGTCGCCAAAACAAACTAAGACATACGCTGCAATGATATTCAATAAGATGTTCCTCTTTCGATTAAACACTATAAAGAATAAAATCACAACTCTATTAAAGCTCCTCCAATAAATTCAAGAAGTTAAACAGTAATCAAATCCATAAACAACAATCAAGTCACCAAATCATGTCAAACACTAAGGTAAACTACTCCATAATTATGGAAGAAGTCATCACAAATATAATTAAAGAGTGAGAAAGCATCAATCTAACTTTACAATCCAAACTCCCATATTGAATTGATGGTAAAATGATGAAATCTTGTGTCTTGTAGCCTCAAATGCTCTCCCGAAGCTTCCAAGGTCAAAATTCCTCTAAAATTCGTATTTTTGATGTATTCATACCATGTATGAACGGGCCCGAATGAAACTATCATTTCCAAGACGAAGTGGGAAAAGTTGGGCAAGAAAATACACTATCGCGGTGCACCGGGCGACTCACCATTCGCCACATTAGCACCCCGCTACGCATGGCGCGGTGTGGTAGTGCATTTTTCTGAAGTAGTTTTTTTTCCTCACTTTTTGACATCCAGACTTGGTACTTGACCCACGGACGTGATCCCTACTTTCCTACATTAGTGCCCCGCTCCAGTTTTTTCAAATTAGCTCCAAATTATCTTAATAGCTCGGAATCATTTCCTACAAGGAATAAAACACGTAATAAGCGCAAATCACCATTGATTAAGTTCAACCACAAGTAAAATGCAATGATTAGAATGCAAACTATGACTAAAACACGAGTTTCTATCCTACCATCAACACCCCACACTTAAATTGTTGCTCATCCCTGAGCATTGAATCTACACTTCACATAGAGACGACCTTTTCATCAAACAACTTCCCTAACACATCATGCCAAGAATATTTAAAGCATACCAAGCACCATATCGTAACATCCTAACCTCAAGACTCGACTCAAAAGTACTGTGAATTTCTCGCAACCTACTCATCTACTCTAAAGCAGAGGCCAAAGACATGACCTTCCCTTGCAAATCATGTGCCCTCACACTAACGAGAGTAGTTCCACACGCAATAAAATTCAAGAACAAATAGGAACTCTACATATAAAGAATTCACTTACTCTCAGAATTAAAATTCATGTGCCACAGAGAACATACTATAGGCTTGTACGTAGTGTAGTACTCTACTAATTTGAGCTCATTTAGCCAAGGATCAAGTAGGACCTTAATTGATTGTAATGTAGGTTGCGGGACATGCAGGATTTAAATAGATATAGTAACTACACCTCCCTGAGCACTTTAATACATACAATTTCACATTTTAAAATCTCATACTTGTGTTGAACCATACTCCCGACCTTCACACACAATAGCATCAAGCTCCCAATTTCTTTAAGCACAAACAAGATTAGAACTACCACTAGTAAGGAATTAATTTTTTTAAATAATATACAACATCAACTTTTTTTTCTTTTTTTTTTCTAAGTTCTGAATTTTTTTTCTCTTGTGTTTTTTTTTTCCAATTCCTACAAGTGGCTCTCACATTTTTTTCAAACAGTGCACCTTTCTCCTTTTCTCTAGTTCCACTCAGAATCCCAATCATACCTCCACTTAGGTTTTAACAAACTCATAAATATTTCAAGTTCTCATGAGAGGTAGAAGGTTTAAACAGATAGTCAATTCAAACATGGATCAGACCTGCAGTGTGGTTGCCAAAGAGATAGGATTACAGGCTCAAAGGGACTAACTACGATACACATTAATTAGGTGGGTAAAAGTATATATCTATCTCAACAAAGAAACACATCTATCAGATCTTCCTAGACATCAACTGACATGCATAGAATACCAACACACCTTACTCACACCATGGCACATAACTCACTTAGGATCGAATCTATCCCGACTCTCTAGTCAAAGCAGTTAAGCAACATCAAAGTAGGCGCTTATACATGAGTCAAGAACTGAGCCTAGACATCACAACTAAGGCACTCACTTCTTTCAAGGCAAAACAGGGTCAAGAAAAGTCATCTTTATTTCATACCATAGCACAAGACTTCAAATTTCCTAACAAAGGAAAAATTAAGTACACCCGGTTCAATAAAAATCCTTGGAAAAGAACCATGACACAAAGAAAAATCAAGGGAGAATTATTGCACTACCTAAAAAAAATATATATTTTTTTTCTTTGACTTTGATCCCTCAAGGACACACTCAAGAAATCCATCATTGGGAAAGTAAAAAAATTCCAACCAAAACAAAGAAAGCAAAGACACATGTACATATTTACATCCTCCACCTCACATTTTAAATTGTGGCATGTCCCCATGATATATAAATAAAAATAAATAGGTAAAGGAAACTCCCTTGATTTATCTAGTCGGGGTATGAATCAAAATCAGGATCTCCTTTGCACGCCCGACCCAGTGCACACATCCATGCTGAGAGCTTCTTTTCTGCCTTCTTTGGGTACACCCCACACATATCATTCCTACTCTCTCCAAGTTTCTCCTTTGGGGCCCCCAATGTTCCTTCCATCTTGAAGATAATCTTTCCTCCCCCAACTATGAGCATGAGCTGCCTTTCCTGACTGTCTAGAATTGCTCTGCCAGTACCCAAGAAGGGTCTTTATAAAATCAAAGGGACCTCCCTATTTTCCTCCATGTTCACCATAATGAATTCCACAGGAAACACAAATTACGTCACCCGAACTAGAATATCTTCCCCTATTCCTTTAGGTATGATTGTGGTCTGGTCCGCTAGCTGCAGGGACACAGGTATCGGCCCGATTTCACCAATCTCTACCTCCAATTTCCATAAAATAGAAAAAGGCATAAGGTTAATGGAAGCACATGAATCACAAAAAGATTTTTAAAACTTAGTACTTCCTAAAGAGCAAGGTATACTAAAACTCCCTGGATCTCCATATTTTTGCGGGGGCTTGTTTTGTAGAATGTCACTACAATGCTTTGTGAGCTTAACAACCGATGTCTCTTCCACTTTCCGGTTTTTGGAAAATATTTCCTTCAAAAATTTAGAATAATCTGGCATCTGTCAAAGCACTTCTGTAAAAGGTATATCACACGCACTTGCTTGAGCACTTCTAGAAAGCGCCCGAATTGTTTGTCCAGCTTCTCTCTCCTTTGCTTCTTGGGAAAAGGTAGAGCTAGCATGTATTTGCTATCCTCAGTCTTCTCATTTATTGAAATTCCATCTTCCTTTCATCTTCTGAGCTCGAGTCTTCCCCTTCTTCTTCAGACCATCATCCACCCTCACTTCACCTTTTTGAATGTTGCCATTTTTCTACTCCTCCACAATATCCACATGTCCTTCAATTAACTCATCCTTTTTCTTTGCTATGGGATCCTCCAATTCGTTTCCACTCCTTAAAAATAGCGTATTTATTATCTCTTTTGGATTTATCTCAGTATTAGCAGGGAGAGTTCCTGGAACCCTCTTAGACAATAGATTAACTAGTTGCCACACCTGTCTTTCCAAGTTTCGAATGGCCGTACTGTGCTCAGATAGTTGTGTCATGGGTTTCAAGCCTCTCATCTATCTTAATATTAAAGGCCTTCATCAGATCTTCCATGCTAGACTGATTAGACTGTGGAGGATTACATTTCTGCCTCTATTGATTTTGAATAGCTAGAGCTCCTTTTCCCTGGGGTCTGGAGTTATTTTGCTGCCATGCATTTGCACTACCATCTGGTGAAATCCAAGAAAAATGTTGGTGCCTCTGCCCCATGGAGTTAAAATTGTTACCATTTTGGTGATTGCCTCTATCAAAGCTTCCCAAAATATTTATTATTTCGGCTAAAGCTTGACACTCATGTGTAAGATGTCTCATTCCACAAAAGTCACATTCTGCTTGCGGCTCTGACGAGCGCAAACCACACACTTAAGTTTCGCTTGCTAGTCAAATGTAGTATAATATAATATCTTAGCTACAAGGATTGGATTTAAATAGTATTCTCGTTGTCTAAACCATACATTTATCTTTTTATTGAAAACATAAAGTAGAACATTACAAGGAGGGAACTGAACACACAATTGTAGTCCCCATGGAGTCCAAAATTAAGTGAGTTAACATAAAAGTTCCAAAATTAAGTGAGTTAACATAAAAGGGCAGAGGTTTTCAGAAAACATAACATCTTGGGGTTGGGTAATTTGTATATCCCTTACAAAACGTGCCAGAGCATCCGCCACGCCATTCCCCTCCTCGAATGTGTGTTAGATGACCGACATATGCAGCTCAGATAACATCAACCTGCAAGAATTAAAAATGTGTGAGTATTTATGATTACCTGATGGTAAGAGATAGATAAGTACCTGAGAATCGATCTCCACTATGAGTGGGACGATGATCGATTTATTACAAAATATAATCTATAATAAAGAGCAAGCAATTCAGTGTGCAATCACCAATGGAATCTCAGAAGACACCCCCTACCCCTCCTAGGATGGGTGGTTGGATCAAATACGCCATCTATTTTAAGTTTGTAGATGCCAGGTGTAGGTGTCTGCCATGAAATATGGATAGTTGTGAGTCGTCATGGAAGGGGTTGGCAAAGGTGAGATATTTGAGTTCAGCGGCTAAGAGGAAGATGGAATTAATAGGGACGGGTGTATCAGTGTTGAGCCAAATGTTCCAGAGAATAATAGGAACAAGTTGAGATGTAGGTGAAGTGGTATGTGAGTAACAGAGGGAAGTAACGACAGTAGATCGGGAGAAGTGCATAGCTGGCTTAGCCAATTTATATGATTAGTAGATAGAATTAGAATGTTAAAATGATGCTAGATTTGTATGGCTGGCGTGCAAGCGGTGAAGATGTGTATGATATCTTCTGAGGGATGCAAACAAATGGTGCAGGTTTAATGGGGAATAAGGTTTTGATAGGATAACAAGGATCGAGTGGGTAAGTCACTACGCAATAAAAGCCACAAGAAATGTTTGATTTTAGTAAGACAGAGGTTTTCCATATCCAGGAATGAGGGAAAGGTGGTAGGGGATGATGTTGGTGAAGGAGGTAAAGCTGGTAGGCAGAGGAAGAGGAGAAAAATCCATCAAATGTATGAGACCAATGAAGTAGATAAGAGTCAGAAGAATTTGGCGAAACATGAGTATTGTGAATGAGTAAAGTAATATGGGAAGGTAGATCAAATGATAGAAGTTCTAGATGGTAGTTAGAGGATATGACTAAGAGGTAAGGATGATTCATGCCTCAGTAATGGGCCTTGAATAAGTTGAAGGAGTGACTGGTTGGGGAAATCCATTTGTCATTCAAAGACTAATGTTAATGCTAGAAGCAACATTCCATGCAGTCCCTTGTCTACATAAAGGGGTAGCCTTTGCCATGCTTTTACAAATGGAAGAGTCAGTCGTTTGACGTTGAAGGAAGTTGTGTGAGGTAGTAGAGCTTGAGGCGCACAATACTTGCCATGTAGTACACGAGCCCATAGTAGGGTTGATTGTGTAGCAAAGCGTCATGTTAGGCTCGTAAGGATGGCAATGTTTTTGGCTTAATTTTTCTGAAGGCCAAGGCTCCCATGTATCTTTGGAATGGTAACAATGTCCCAATTGACCAAATGTATTTTTTTGTAAGTGGTGGTGGTTCCCTATAGAAAAATTCGTTGAATATGGTCAATATGGTCCCTTGTTTTTTGAGGAAGTAGATGAATTTGCATTGCATAGATAGGGATAAAATTAAGGACTCAGTGCACGAGTGTTGTACGTCCTGCAAGGTTAAGGAATTTAGTCTTCCACCCACCCTTGCTGGCAAATATTCATATGGTCCAAGATATATTGGTAGTCAGAAGATTTTGGGTGCATGTTCGGCATTGGAAATCCTAGATATTTGCCAAAGGCTAAAGAAGAGGGAATATTGAGGGTGGAAAAGAGAGTGGCTCTGGAGGTGGAGGAGACATTGTTTGAGAAAACAATTTTGGATTTGGAAAGATTAACCTGTAGACCTGATTGTACACTTAAACTGTTAAAAATGTGGAGTATGGAATGTGCACTAGGGATATCTGCTTTGGAAAAGAGGACAAGGTCATCGGCAAAGAGTAAGTGCGACAAGGATGGTCCACTACGAGAAATGGTGATAGGCTTCCACTTTTTAGCAATGACCACTTCCTCAATAAGATGGGATAATGTTTCCATGAAAATGATAAGATAATGGGACAGAAGGTCGCCCTGACGAATTTCACATGAGGGTTGAAAGAATGGGGTTGATTTACCATTAATAGAAATAGCAGAAGTGGTAGTACAAGACATAATAACTGCTATAAGTCATGGTGGAAAGTTTAGTTTTTGAAGTGAATAACGCACAAAGGACCATTTCAGCCTATCAAATGATTTTTCAAGGTCTATTTTCAGCAATATCTTTCCTGTACATCCTTTGGTTCGATAGAAAGAGTGTAGGGCTTCTTGTACAATGATTGCATTATCTACTGCTCTGCACCCAGAACAAAACTGGATTGAGTGAGATTGATGAGGATTGGAAGAAATAATTTTGTTAATGTCAGGAGGAATAATGCCCATAGTGAAGACGAACATACATGTATTAATAATGGCATGTTCAGTCTAATGCCAATATTTTTAAAAAATGATAGGATAGATACCATCAGGACCAGGTGCTTCGAATGGTTGAAAAGAGTGAACGACATTATAGATTTCAGCATGAGTAAGTGGACGAGAGAGTATGTGGACATTGGCGGGCAATCGACAGTTAATGGACGGATGAGTTGGAGTTGCAGAACATGAGGGTAGTTGTGTGGTGTAGATATAGTAAAATGGTGAAGGATAATCAAAGTAATTTTAGAGGGGTCAAAAGTCCAGTTACCTACAGTGTTGTTTAATCCTAGAATTCGGTTACGCCATATGGCGTTGAGTAGTAGACATATGAAAGAATCTAGTATTGGCATCCCCGTCATTAAGTCATTGAATTCCTGATTTTAGCTTCCAAAAGTCTTCTTCATGTTTAAATAGTAAATTAAAATCAGTGATTAGCTGATTTTCAAGATTATAATGAAAGCTTTTTTGCGTGAGTTGTCCATGATCTGTAAGCCATTAAGGCGTGCTAGGAGAATTCTGTTCTTATAAAAAATATTTCCAAATGTATGCTTATTCCAATAAGTTGCATGATCTGTAAAACATTGTAAGACAGTAAAATAATCCGAATTTGTTGCCCAGTTAGCAGCAACAATAGATGTAAAGTTAAGATGGTTAAACCACATTATTTCAAGTTTAAAGATGGAATTAGGTTTTGTGGTAGCCTTGTAAAGATTAAGTAATCGGGGAAAATGGTCGAGTGTGTACGAGGTAAATGGATGACACTACAATCTGGATACATGGCAAGCCATGATTCATTAGCGAAGAATTTACCTAATCGTTCAAGAATTAATTTACCTATAGTCGTAGGTTTATTGGACCAAGTAAAAGGGGATCCAGTAAAACGTAGGTCAATCTTATTGAGGTTATTCAGACATGTGTTAAAAGTAGTTGACCTATTAAGGTTGATGGGGTTGCCCCCGAATTTATCAGCACTGGTAGTAATTTCATTAAAGTCACCACAAAGCAACCATAGAGAGTTACGGTTAGCGGCAAAGTAGTTGAGATTTTGCCATAGAAGTTGTCTATATTGATAAGGTGCTTGCATAAATTACAGAGAGATACCAATTTTTGGAAGAGTTGATCACCTGGACTGAGGCATGGATTTCTTGCGCAGTAATAGCTGAAGGATCAACAGTTAACTCGTCTGCACGCCACAATATCACTATGCCACTCGAGTAACCTCTAGTTGCTTCTTGGATGAGATCCATAAAGTTAATTCATTGAGAAGAGAGGAATGATCTTCCATACGCAGCTCAGTGAGACATAGGATTGAAGGATTGTTCCAGTCAACAAGAAAATGTAGTTTGTGACGAAAATCCGGCCCATTCACCCCACGATAATTCCAAAGCATAATCTTCGTTGATCCAGAGATCATGGGGGAGGAGCTCCCTCCTGGAGCTAGAGACATCTCTAAATGCATTGTGAGCTGGTAAGGATTAGGTATCTCTTCTGGCAGTGGCACTGGTGGGATCGTGGGGATCATGAGAACAATATATTCCTGGTCCACAGATGAGGAGTCGAGGCATATATTCAAGGAGGTTCTCTCCAGCGTTGGTGGTGCCAAAATCAAGTGCTTTTTTTGATATTTTGGTGCATGGAGATCGTCAGAGAGTCGATCAGATGCAGGGTCTCCAGAAATGTCTCTTGCATATTTAGAGGAATGGGTTGGTCCTCCGACAGAGCTTCTTCTAGCGGTGGAGTGATAGGTGGCAGACTCAATGGCGGGGATAATGGCGGCACAAATATTGCTTCATGTGGCAGTGGGGGATACTCCGCATCCGGTGGAGGCTGCTGCTGGAGTTGCTGTCGGGCATGGTTGTTGTAGTAAGGCCAATAATTGAGTGGTTGGAGTGTATTCCAAGCTGGGTGGATGGGTGGGATTTGAGTGACCCATTCCTAGAGTTGCGTTAGATGATTTGAATCTCCAGAGTTGTGATGTCTTGCAGATGGAGAATTTGCATTACATGATCTTGTTGAAGATAATTTGGCAGTTTGTCTTGAATGAAATGTCATGAGAAGATCGTTGTTGGTGAGAAAAGTTGTCAGTTGTTGCAACAGAGGGAGGTTCAAGGGGATGGGAGCTATTGGTTGTTCCAGCATTGGGAGGAGGCGTGGCGGAGGCTGTTGGTAGTAAAAATGAGGTAGGATCGGGGTTATGAAGTTCATGTGTTTTTGGGGAAATGGGCGGTTCATCCGTGGAGGTGGAGGAAATGGGTAGTGGTTGATGTAGATATGATTGACAAAACGGGGAGAATGATGGTGGCGTGGTCGTGGTGGATAGTGGCGATACATTAGGAAAATTTGGTTGTGGAGATGGTAGTGTAGTGTGTGGAAAACTTTGTAAATGCATGGAAGATGGATTAATTGGTTTTATATCGACGGAGAGGGTGCATCATGTAGTAGGGGTTAGGTGTAGGTTATCATGGAAGGTGCAGTCATCGGCGGGCGGTGTAGAGGCAGCCAAAAAATGGGCACTGCTTTCCATTGTTGGAGATACTTGATAGTCTGGGAAGTTATTGTTAGTAATAGGGTTTACAAGTGTAGGGGTTATAGGGTTGTTTGCAGTGAAAGTGGTGGAGGAATTTTTGTTTGGACAAATAATGGATGTGGGAAGTGAAACGTTCTATGTAGTGTAATTTTGAAGTGGTGAAGTATTAGATGTATGAGTTATTGTAGTTGCTTTATTTTGAATTTTTTGAAATATAGCCTGATATTCATTTGGTAGGGCCCCAACGTAATGACTGAGGGGTGTGGTTTTGGATGGTTTATTAGAAAAAGGCTTAGGAGATTTCGTGTCAGAAAGTGGATGATTTTGTGTTGTAGAGTTTTCAATTTCGTTTGTAGTGGTTGGTGTTTCTGGGAAATGATGTTATTGGGTGTAATGTGCGGTGGAGAATTTTGGTGGGAAGGGGGTGACGTTTGGGAGTCTGTAGGGGAGGTAAATGGGTGGAGTCAGATGGAGGATTAGAATATTTTTTTGGGGTATTGGAATCTGGTATGGTAACAACAGGTGGGACATGTGGGGTAGGGGAAGTGATTGGATGTGGAACCTCGGTACTTGAAGTAGTGGCTTCAAAATCAAACCTATTTTTAGTGTAAAGAGGTATGGTAGTATTATTATGAGTGATGGTTCGGATGATGTATAGGGCATGTATTTGGGATATGTGATTGTAGGAGGGAAAATTTTGGAACTTCATCTTGTTTTTTAGGGTAAACTACTGTGTGCCAAAGGGTTTTGATCAGCAGGTGTCGATGATGAAGTGGGGGTAGAATCAGGTGTGATTGGCGGAGAGGATTCATTGGGGCGGCACAAGCTGCAGTAATGAATAGTGTGGCCCAAACAACCATAATTTTTGCATAGAGGAGAGGTTTCTTCATAATGGATCTGTTGTAGGTGAGTTCCCAGGAGTACCTCTGTTGGTAGGGGTTTCCCAAGTAGGGCAAGGATACAGAGACGGGCATATCTTCCTCTAGTATTGTGTATCGTGTAGGTATCAACCTTAAGTAGGGTGTCTATCATGGTACTTAATTATTTTGGAAAATTTGCAAGTCATAATATTTAATAAGTAGTTCTTGTAGGCGAACTCAAATAGTGGTGAAGTTAACATGGGTAGCAGCTGGATTGAACTTAGGTTCCTATTGACGCATGGAGAAGTATTGCGCACCAATAAATCATGGGCCGTTAAGTATAACCTTTTGATAATTGTCTTAAGAGTAAATTTAATAAGATAATATTTTTAGCCAAGATCTATAAGTGTGATAGGTTCAGAAAGTTGCCAAAGGCTCTGTAATTTATTTTTTAGATAGTATAGGCTACTTTGGGTCCAAGGAGTTTAATGATTACTGCTTGACTCGATGGTCGGTAAATATGGATTTTGTCAAGCGTAGTAACTGGAATAAAATGGGGATGATTCAAGGGGTGATCTTGTTCGTAGGTATTGGTATATACCCGCATTTCGTTCTATATTGTCTAACAAGGTTGTGTCGTAATCCGTAGATTCGAAGGAAGCAGGTGGATATATTTTGTCTTTGTAACTTACCTTGTCCAACCGGCAGGTGTCATTTCTGTAGTCTTTTGGTTTATCTGTGGTGCAATGAAGCTAATTCTCCTCTTGGGTGGTCGGTTCAGCTTCCGATCAGGTTATCATAGTATGGGGATTGGGTTTTTGTTGTTGTTCCAGTGAAGGGAAGGTTTTCTCTGAGTAGAAGCTAGAGAGAAGTGAGAGTATTTTTAAGACTTAGAAATTTTTATTGCTTAATATGTCTTTTCTCCAATTTAATTGCTATTTAAGATGATCAACAATTGATATTTATATAATTTTTAACTAAAATTAACTAATAGTCTAAAGCTATTGACTAATGATATTGAAACAAAGAAGTTTATCAGTGGGAGAAAATAGAGATTGATAGAATTGGTGTAAGATAATTGTTTGGGATATAACTCTAAATAATTTACTTCTAATGTTCAAGTAAGCCTTTCGGATTCACGCAATTACTAGTTCAAATGTTTGGCTAAAACTCCTCTCTCGATTAAGTCTTAACATCTCTAGATGAACCACTTTAAGCATGTGAAGAAATTCAAGAATGTGTAGTGGATTGGTCTTTAGGAAAATCTCTTTCGATTATTCTCCTAACTAGGTTTAGTCACTGATTCAACTATGCTCTTTCAATTATTCAGAAGAATTAATGAACTCAACCAACAATATAATGTAAAGATATCACAAGTCATGCCTCTCTTGATTACATGAACAAGTGAATATAGATGCAACAGTTAAATCATCCAAAACGCTTCAATACATAAAACTAGAGTTATAATCTACAAACAATCATCGATACACCAAATCCATCAAACCCTAAAGGGAAATACTCCATAGATATAGCAAAATCCATCACAAATAAAGTTAAAGTAGAGGAAAACATAAATTCAATCCAAACTCAGGTATTGAGTGAGGAAGGATGTCACGCCCCAACCTCGGGGAGCGCGATCGGCGCTTAATCGAGTAGGCCCGGTCAAGCAAGCCTGTTAGACACTTTATACCGAACTTGCTTATGAAAAGAGAAGGCATGTTTTTATTAGCTAACAGTAGAAGGACCATATATATAGACATTACTAAATCATTTCATTTTGTTACTTCCCTATTAAGTTTCAAAATACATACATTTTGTGATTTAGTGGAACAAAATCCAAAATACAACATAGTCCGTTTGATCTTTATAGTACCCATATACAACCCACAAAGCGTCTACGAAGCCTCTAAAGATACAAAAGAGTGTAAAGAAGATGTCGACAACAAGGCCCTGGCTATACCTCAAAAAGTACAACAATATAAACAAAAGATATATTACATGACCCCGGAATAAAATGGGGCTCACCGAGTCCGCTGAGAAGAGGATTCAACACCTATCTGTGATTAGCACTGTTTGCTATGTAACCATCTGCATCCATTTAAAGATGCAGCGCCCCCGGCAAAATGGACGTTAGTACTGTCGAATAGTACTAGTATGAAAACTAAACACCATTTCAATAAAATGAATAGTAACACAAGGGAAACATCCAAGAAGCAATATGAGTTGTAAGTAACACTAAAACGTCAACTTAAAGATCACTTAGATTTTCAAGTCAATTGCCTCATTATTAGGTTGGGTGGTTTTTAATGTTGATATACCACAGTCCACAATACCACCATGATCTTACACGGAGTCCGATCTCGACCCGATCGGCTAAGCCATCTCATTTGAGACATCAACTATATACACAATTTCACTCACAATACCATCACGTTAAATTACACGAAGTCTGATCTCGGCCCGATCGGCTAAGCCATCTCATTCGAGACATCAACCTTTTCAATCAATCATCTTACTTCATATTTCTTTCCCATATTTTCAGCACATTGGCAGAAGTGGCTTTGATTATAAAGTCATTCTTGTTACTTGGCATTGTTTCATAATTCAATTTCCTTTCCATATTCCAACATTATTATTACCATCAATAACAACACGATTTTTTATTCAAGGCACATGTGAGCAATTTAGAATTCAAGGCACATAGAGGCTTTTCACACAATTTGGTATAACAGTCTTTAATCGAATTTGACTTGAAGTCTTGGAATTTTAGCACATATTCTAAGTCTTGAACATTCCTCAGATGATGAGATAACATTCCTCATGATGAAAGTGTGAGAATATATATTACAGATATATTTGCAAAGAAAGCACATTCGGGATAGCAATTTCTAGGACGTTCAATTTGGGACTTACGTCGATTGCATGAATATCGCAGGATTCAATTCTAAGAAGAGGGGGTTTAGCCAACATACCTCAATTGAGCTTCTTAAGTCTCTAAAATATTCCGGAATATTTGCAACTTCAATCTATTTTAGCAATATAGCAAAACTGAATCAAATTTACTGAAACGATCATGATTCTAGCTCACTTGAGCATTCTATCAAACATTATGTGTGTATTAAGTTTTCATGGCCTTTTTTATGAAAGAATTCACCAACCCACATCCCATTCATTTCTATCATTAACTCACAACCTCCCCACATACCTTAGGAACACATGCATGCAAGGTAGTCACTCTTATCCCCATGAATTACCTTACTAATGACCCATTCTAGTTACATTTTGAAATTAAGAGTTTGGGTGATAGAACCTTACCTCTTTGGAAGAAGACCTAGGTGCCTCTCTTGATAATCTTCAAGGTTCAAGCAAGATTTGAAGAGAAATTTTTTATGAAGAATATTTTCTCACTCTAAAGACATCAGAAAATAAACTCAAAATAGTCTAAGATGGGTGTTTTAACGAAATAGGGTCGGGTTTAATGGTTATGCGGTCCGCGAAATAACCACGAAAGGTGGCCCTAGGAACTGGGTTGGTCTGCTTCACTTTACGGTAGTTATGCGGCCCACAGACCTGTTCTGTGGTTGCATAATGCGCTACAGAACCTCCCTTAGCAATATCCAAGGACGATTATGCGACCAAAGTGCGGCCTGCGAAACGGTTGTGTGGTCGCATAATTTCCCTCAAATTGGCCAAAACGGCTGCTTCACTCTACGGCCCGCAGAGTGATTATGCGGCCGCATAATGGGCCGCAGAAATGCCTACTTCTGCAAAAATATTTCCTTCAACTCCCAGTGTACTGTTCAATCCATAAAGTCCGAACTATTGTTAACCTCCATGCCTACTTCGTCATCACAGAAATCCCAATTTTTAGGAAAACTTTTTACGGGGCCTTACAAAGGAATGATAGAAATCCTTGTGTTTTTTCTCTTCCAACTCCTCCTTATCCTTATTATGCCGAATATGTGTCAAAAGTCCAGAAAATAATATTTTCCTATGTATTTATACCAAGTAGGGTTGGGTCCAATCACCTTTTCCTAGCCGAAATAGGACATTTACTCTGTAAAAATTACACAGGCGCGCCATATGGGCGAAGAGGAAACCTAGAGATCTCAACAATTCAATAGGGAGAAAAAATAAACTGCTGTGTCGCACTATGCCTCGCATCTTGCGTCGCACTAGTGCAAATTTCTCAGAGTACGATTCAAATCTTGCGTTTTGACGTCCAGACTTTGTCCTCGACCCCCGAACACAATCCCAACTTAATCCCTTGGGTTTTTACTCAGACTTCAAAGCTCCAAAAATCTCGAATTAGCTCCACAACATATACATCACTCGAAATCACACGTACAAGGCATAAAACACATAATAAATGCAAAACACTACCAATTAAAGCTCAAAACAAGTGAAGTAGAGTGAATTAGAGTGCAATAAGCGACTAACATACACAATCATAACCTACCATCAGGCTCACTCTGTACCTTGGCCAATGTTTACTTTATTATTTCTTTGGCCATGGTGTCTAGCCGGGCTTGCACTAATGTGTTAGAGTCTACCTGGTGCACCCCAGTTGATTTTCTTTTATGGTTATCATCTGTAGGCTATTGGTTCAGATAATTCATTCAGAATTGCAACAATCTTCTCAGGAGTTTTTTTCATAAGAGGACCTCCAACCCGCTTGTTTAGCATCTTCCAGCCAGAGGGTGACCATCCTAGAAATCTTGGAGTTGCATCCACAAGCCTACTCCATGATGCTGCCAACTCCTCACAATATCCTTAAATATTCGCCATGTTTCAAATACTTTTTTGTCTCTTTCTGCTCGAAGGTGTGGATCTCCCTTCGAATTTTCCATGTTTTTCCAGCTAAAACATATTTTTCAAGGAACTTCTTTGTCACGTATTCCCATGTTTGAATTGACACAGTAGCCAGACTCCGCAACCCGTGCTTAGCGTCTTCCCTCAGTGAAAAGGAAAATGTCCTTAAGTAGATAGCATCTTCTAAAACTCCGTTGTGCATGAAGGTTTTCATAATCTCATCAAAATCCATCAACTGAGTATTTGGATCTTCATTAGGTTTGCCACGGAAGACACAATTGTTCTGAATGGTCTGAAGTAGCCCTTTGCTTGATCTCAAAATTATTTGTTGCGATCGGAAAGGTCGCAAATAAGATACTCCTTGGTTGTAGACTGGACTGGAGTAGTCTCCCATTGATCGTCCAGGCCTGGGCATATTATTTTCAAATTCATCTTCAACCAGAGGTCGGTTCCGGTTGAATCTTCGTCCATCATTCCCGTCAACCGTTTCATCAGCTCTGGGAGCTACTTGAGCAGCTGCCTATGCGGCTACTTCCTGTTGGCTGCTTTTTGTGCAGCTAAATCAACTACCTCACCGTTATTCGCCATGTTTTCTTGGGTTAAGTATTTCCCCAAGAATATTCTGTGAGTTATTTCTCTTTTCTTAGTTGTCGAAGGTGTTTTTACAACTCCAGTTTGCACGGTATTACTTGATACCCATTTTTTTCCTCAAATTATTTTAAATTTGCATATATACCTTCAAAATCACTTTTTATAATAAATGGTATTTTTCCCATAATTTTCCATATTTTTATCAATTTATTTTTTAAAATTATTCAAAACTTTATATTCAATAATTATTCATAAATTACATTACAAATAATTTCAAAATATTTTCTAGCTCAATATATCATTTTTAATCCTATTAGGATTAATTATTTCAACAATTAGCCAATTTGGCATTATTTGGCTATAATTACGACAATTTCGCAATTATAGCCTAATTGTACATTTTGTGCCATTTTAATTCAATAATTATTCATTTTATATTTTTCTATATTAATTAATTACCTTAATTTCACCTATTTATACTTAATTTCATTCTACATGATTATTAACTATTGTTATTAATTATTTATCTAATTTTAATGGGTATTTAACAAATAGCCATTCTTTATTTAAATTCCAGCCTAATTAATCCGGACCCCTAACCCAATTAATTAATCCAATAACCCAGCCCAAACCTAAAATCCTACTCGGCCCAATCCCTCACTCAATCTGAACCGTTGATTAATTCAAATCAACGGTCCAGATCCCCCTTACCATAATTAAGCTAAGACTACCCCCTCCCCCCCCCTGTCTCTCATTCTCTCCCTCTCACTTCTGAGTCATCTCTCTCAACTATCTCTCGTCCCTTCAACTCCCTCCAGTAGACCTGGCCCTTCTCCGGCCATCGCCTTGCTAGAATCTATGGCGATTCAACCACCTACCAGCCTTATGGCTCTCCCCTTGAACGTGTGTCATTGTTTTGAGGTCTTCAAGTGAACCAGAGGCAGTTCACTCACCATCATCGATCTCATGCCATCTTTCCGGCTATCCATGGCCGTCCGAGTAAGATCCTTACACTTTCCGGTGGAAACCAGTAAAACCCTGAGTTTTTCTCTCCTTTGTGGGTTCTCTCTTCGAAACCCTAACTTCTAAAACTTCCGATCTTTATTGATTTGTAACAGATCTATACGAAATCTCGAGTTTTTTTGAGGTTTTCTTTAAAGGTTCTTTATTTTCCCCTAAAACGATTTTGTTTTCCAACTAGGATTTCTAGAAAACCTTTCTGCAAAAAACTATTTCCTCGAGTTTAAGTATTCTTCTATGATTCTGTTCATATTTTTAAACAGTTTTTGTTAACACTGTATTATAATCTTAGGTTGGTCTTTCTCTCGATTTGTTATGTGTCTGTCTTTCATGAATATGTCCTGAGTTTCCTATGATCTTTTACCCTATTTTGATCATTAGAGTTCTTGGTTTTGGCTTCTTCTGCTTATGTTGTAGTTGTTCTGTTAAATCTCTCTAAGTTGTTATTGTTTTGTTTAGATGAATCTCTAAATCTATGTGATTTCCTGCTACTATAGTCATTAGGGTTTCTGACTCTTTGATCCTCCATGTTATATCATGTTCGTTTGTTAATTCCTTTAATAATTTACTGTATGTTAGTATTGAATCCCTGATTCTATGTGATATTTACTTGAATTTATGATTCTCTCCCGTTGTGTGTTTACTCTGCACAATCTATGTTGGTTCTTAAATCAGTACTACGCTATTTGGATCCCTAATTTCTTGTGATTAATTTCCTTTAATTGATTTCCTGTGATAATATTTTTATGACCTTTAGTTAATTCTTGCCTTATTACATGACTGATTTTACTATCAATTGATTCTTACAGTAGTGTTTTAATTAAAACCTTATGAACCTGACCCCAATTTCCTACTATGTGCTTACTATGTTCGAAATCTTTCCTTATTTGTTATACACAATTCCTTTCCTTACTTGTTACCTNATTCCATGGCAAACACACACACAGACACAACTAATCTGTTCAACTCTCTCTCTCTCTCACAACTAAAACTAGCTACTCTCTCTATTCTCTCTTCTATTTGCTACTACTTTAAGTTAGCCGGCTGCAAGCCAAGGCTAGCTACTGTGCATCTCCTATCTTCTGCTTTGTGTTACTGCTTTCTTCACTTCACTGGTATATTCTAATTCATATTTCAGCTCGCAAACCAACATGTTTCTATTACTGATGCAGTTCATTGTGTTTCGAATTTGCTTTTACTTACTATTCTGTTGTTCAACATGTAACTAGGATCTTGGATTCCATCTAGCATGTCTTTGTGTACTCCAAATCTGTCTTTATGTGAATCTCCATGTTTATGTTTGATAGATCAGATTAGAGCATCTTCTCCTGTCTTAAACTGGTTGGTACTGCCATGTTAGTTTCATCCTACACCCTGCTGATCCTCTAAACCCTTAGGATCTCTGATTGTTTATGCATGCTCCTACATGTTACATGTTCAGTACTCTGCACCTATGTGTCCCTCAAACCCCCTTTCCCCTGTTGCGGTTGTTGGATCATTCTGGGTCCTTTGTGTGATGCTGACTCTGCCTTGGTTCTGAGATTGGTGTTCATATTCTTTCAAATTATTTTCACCAGTTAAACTTTTTTTATATTTCTATAAGTCTTTCTTCCAAAAATGTTTTCTTACTTAACCTTTTCAAACTATGAACATTTTCACTCTACTCTTAGACCCCTTAAGTTCTGCCCCCTCTGTGTGAGCATTTCCTTGGGACCCTTGAGCTCCCTCTGAACTTTGACACACAAAGGCTGGCCATTTCACACTGCACTTACTCTATCTTGGCTATAAAATCTGGGTGTGAGCACTGCCCGAGATCCCTTGAGGTCTTTAGGGAACTCTGACACACCTGGATCATATGAAAAGTTTTGAATAGAATGGCAATGAGGCATTCTGGAGATTCAGGGACTACCAGTAGGCTCCCTATAGTATAACTTCTTCTTTTCATTATTCAGTTATGTAATTCGTGCAAATGCATGTAATAATTGTTGCAAACAACTCTTCGGGGATGGATAGTGAAAAGGGAGGGATAAAAATGCATGCTATAGCTATTAGAGGGTAGAAGCCATGCTCTTAGGTTTTATTCCTTATTTGCGCAATAGAAACCATGCTTAGGACTCATATGTGCAAGATCATACATTAGAGACCATGTTCCCTAGGCTTACACTGACTGTTTTCAGCATTTTATTGGCATCTCATTTCGAAAGTCCTTTGCTAAAATGTGATAATAACCCCTACACTTCCATGTACACTTAGAGATCATGTTTAGGATACAGCACTAATAAACTTGTCATGTTTACATTCCCTGAACCATGTTTAAACAATGCAATATTTGTGCATTTAGAGATCATGTTTAGGCTTCTGATTCTGCATCATTCTGCATCTCTGTGCATTAGATACCATGTTTTAGGATTTCATTCGTACTCGCTTAACAACACCTAGTCTAACAACAGGTGCATGTAAAAGGTATAAAACACTTCACTTAGTTTCTCTAAAACAACTGGCAACAATTCTATGTTCTGAACAACTTAGAACAACATGTGTAGGTAATACTTTGCAACAACCCCTCTAACAATTCAGATAATTAGTATACACTGTCCCATGCCTAGGCAAGTCTTAGGTAATCAACTTAAAGAATAAAATCAGAACTGTCTTTGTGATCATGTTTAACTGCCAGCATGCTTAAAACCAGTAGGCAAGCCTAATTAAGACTTCCTCTCTAAGTTATGCAATAAATCTGTCTTTGTGTTATCACCTAGATACCATGCTTTAGGATTCTGAATTAATATGGACCTTAGTTGTGTATGAGACATGTTGTTTATGTGTACTATGTGTCGAGGAATACTTGAGCCTTTATCTGCCTTCCATGCTTTCCCTTTATCTGCAGTCCTACTTGCTTATTATATGTCGCCTTAGCATTTTCACCTTTAAAACCTGAGGGTCCACCTAGCACCTCCCTTTAGGATAGGAGTCTTAAATTCCTTCGGGTCAGATAGGAAGGGACGGGTAACATCACACAATAGAGGTCGAGACCAACACTCATTTTTAATAACCTTACGGGGCGAGAAGGGTAGAATATGGATATGATGACCGGTGCGCTAATACCACGTGTAGCCCCTCTTCGAGGAGTGATTACCAGGTATTACATTGATGTGATCCATATTATTATAAACCAAGGATACCTTTTATATGCTTAGATTGTAATCTTTTCAAAAGCTAATCTTCTTTACTGTTTTCAAACATATGCAATCTTAAGACTTAAATCCCCTCTTATTCGAGCCTTTAATAGTACAAATTCACGAAACTATTTGGTCGGGAACCACACTTGCGGATCCTGAGGGGTGCCTAACACCTTCCCCGTAGGATAATTTCAAGCTCTTACCCAATCTCTGGTTAGCAACGTAGTTGTAATTGAACACCTTAAGTGCCCTAACACACTGTTAAAATCGTTAGGTGGCGACTCTTCAAAATATGTAAATCCCTTTCCCAAAAGGAACGAGTGTTCCCAACCAATGTCATAAATCCGATTCTGTGAGGAAAAAAGGGGCGCGACAGCATGGCGACTCTGCTGGAGATATCCAGGCTTTTAACATTTCAAATTGTTTCATGAATTTGTGCCTTTATTTTTGTTTAAATACTTGCACCCTTTCCTATTCCCTTTTACATGCAATTAATTATTTACTTCAGGTATTTACTTTTCTTCAAAGACGAAACTGACATGCCTTTTTGTCTTCTTTTGTAACTGCTTTAAATCATTATTGTTGTTTTTACCGCTTTCTTTAACGTGCAAATACGTGACAACTTGTTTTAATACTCATTATTGCATAATCATACTCAACATTCATACTCCACTCGTGCCAAACAAAATACTATAGCAATACTTGATGAGTGGTTTCGCTCTTCCTATATTATTACACCTAAATTGGGAAAGGCTTATTTGTGGTAAAACTAGTCGATCAGCGGTGCAGTCGACGGTTCCGTGCCTTTCCCCCTTGAGTTGTCCACTCAAGGGTACCGGTCTAAAACCAAATAGAAACCTTACTCTGTCGCACTGTTGCATGCATCATGATCAAACCTAGTCGAGCTAAAGTGTCGTCCTCACTTTAGCTTTTAAGATAGACTTATCCAAAAGTCCACCAGGTTTCCCTAAACCCAAACGGATGCCCTCATGTTCTGTGCATTTATTTTGATAACTAAATGCTTCATGCTAATTATTGACGATAAATAGTTGAGTCCGGTGGGGGTAAGGGCCTAACCTTATTTGCTTTGCAGAAAAATAAGGCACGAAGTCCCCTAATTCGGCATGGTCTCCAACATCCACCCAAAACTGTTGAGTTGGTGGGAGGATCAGCACTCTAGCGACAAAGCTATCGTCAGGAAAACTTGGGTAACCTACCATCTCTCTTGGAAATCCAGCCTAACAAAATGACAATAGAGGCTGCTACCCTGTTCTGGGATCGTGAAAGGTCCGCGTTCCGCTTTGGGAACATCAAAATAACGCCTTTGATAGAATATATAGGAGGGTTGGCTAACCTAGTATGGGAAACTCCATGGTTGTTGATGCCTGAGAACCGCACAGGCAATAGGTTTTTCAAAATGATGGGCCTGAAAAAGGACGCAGAATTGGTATGTTTGGAGGATTCCTACACACTTTTTGAATACTTGTACGAAAGTTATGGCTACAGCAAATCATATTGTACCTACCATGACGAGTTTGCTATCACCTCTGTGGGACACGTCCATTGCCGAGTGTTTGTATTTATGGTTTGTTTTTTGGGTTTGATCGTGTTCCTGATGAAGAAAGAAAGGATTCATACCAGGCTAGCCATGGTAACTAAGACCATAATGAAAGGGGTATATGGGTAAGACTTCAGCATTGTGCCCATGATCGTTGCAAACATATATCGGGCCTTAGAAAGGTGTCAACAAGGAGCAAAGCATTTCTAAGGTTGCAATTTATTACTTCAACTCTGGCTTATGGAACATCTCCAAAGAGGCGAATACCGACAAGACATTCACCGCAGAATGTGGGATGACCACATCGCTTTCCATCACCCAAAGCGAATGAATTATATCCCCGACAT
This sequence comes from Nicotiana paniculata, assembly GCA_005239505.1. Classification (NCBI taxonomy): domain Eukaryota; kingdom Viridiplantae; phylum Streptophyta; class Magnoliopsida; order Solanales; family Solanaceae; genus Nicotiana; species Nicotiana paniculata. Next base: position 32,163 of record ML334477.1, read on the forward strand.
GTTCACTCAGCCTGAAAATGCTGAGGGATGGGTTGAGCTTTTTGTAACTTGACTGAAGAGCAAGTTCAATGGATGTTTGAATGGTTTCTGACGGATGAGTTCATCATTCGATCCCGAGACGCATCATTTCTGATACTGATTGGTCTAAGAGGGACATATCCTTATGTCCCTCTTCGGGTTATGACACAAGCAGGAAGGAAGAAAGTCATCCCTAGGGTCGAGAAGATGATCCATCTTCGAGCTGACTTTCAAAATAATGACAGTCCTCACAAGTGCCAAGCTCAGCACCTGTGGCACTGCAAGGTTATACTTGAGAAAGACACCATCGAGCCAGACAGATATCATGTCGGTTGTAACCCTTTCTATCTTGGTTGGTTAGAAGAGGATTTGGGTGGCCAGAGCAAGCCGGGGTACGTCCGAGGTCACAGGGTTATAGATGAAAGGGTCGAGGCACAAGTAAAATACGACCAGCTATGCAAAAGGATCCAGGAATATGAGGATGACCACCACAAGATACATGAGTCCAACAAGAAATTGACCGAGGAATGGAAGGACATGGCTATCAACGCCAACAAGAGGCTGGGGTACTTGGAACGAGGTATAGTCGAGCTGGAAGAAAAGTTCAGCAAAAGAGTCGAAGATTGTCAAAAGGCTGAGGGAGCTGCAGGAGGATACCTAGCCAGAACCTACATGTTGCTGGGACTTCGCGAGTTAGGAAAACTGTACAAGGAAAGCAAGAATGTCGAGTCTGGGGAAGGTCCTTCTGGGACCAAGTAGATAGGAGTGCCTTTATTTTTCCATCAATGTAATAAGGCCAATGGCCATTAGTGACTTTTATTTTTCGTCTATAATTTTGGGATTTGTCTATTTTTCTTATCAATAAAATGAGGCATTTAGCATTTTAAGTTCTCCAAATCAATTTGTCGCTAGGCCTACCTCGGGCACAAAGAGGTTCCCAACTTAAGACGCGCTTTACATTTCTGCATTATGTGTTTAAATACCGCAATATTCTTTTCATAATCCTCACTGACTTGGTTACCTTTTGTTTTTATTTCTTTTTTCTTACTCCCTTCCCCAAAGGTTAGTTCGGGCATTCTGGCATCATCAGCCTATTGCACAAGATCCAAGGGCCCTCCACCTACTCCCCCTCCTAGTCCTCCTAAGGGCAAAGACAAAGGCAAAAGTAAGATGGAAAAGTCCAGCAGCACCAGAAAGGAGAATATGATTGAACGGGTAGAGGCCACTGATGGCCAAAGTATTCAGGTCCTGCATGAAAACATGTCACCACTTGAACAGAAATTGCTGAAGTTTAAGGAAGTACTCGATCAAGTCCGGAATCTGGCCAACTTGTCATTTTCCCTCAACGTCCCCAATGTTAACCTTCCAAATTTTCAAAACCCCGCACCTCCACAAAATATCCCAAGACAGCAAAATCATCCCGCACCTCACCATCACGTCACTCCCCCAAAGAACCAAACTCTCCTGACACAGTGCAATTCTTGCCACACCTTAAATAACACTCCACTACTCATCTCAAAACCTCAAACCCCACAAAGGACCATTTCCACACCTATAACAATCCCATATATGTGTAAACCGTGACCCACTCCACTCCGCCTATCTCACAGGCGTCCGAGTTTGACGGAAAGGACTTACTTATCAGGAACCTAGCCGAGGAGCTTAAGAAATTGACCAGCCGAGTCCAGGGTGTTGAAGGAACCAATGGAATTGAAGGATTGAATTATGAAGACCTTTGTATCCAACTTGATGTCGAACTGTCCGAGGGGTACAAACCTCCAAAGTTCGAAATGTTTGACGGTACCGGTGATCCGAGAGTCCATCTGAGGACCTATTGCAACAAATTGGTTGGCGTTGGGAAGGATGAATGAATCTGCATAAAGCTGTTCATGAGGAGTTTGAAGGAAGACACACTGTCTTGGTACATCAGCCAAGACCCCAAGAAAGGGTCAAACTGGGTAAGCATGGCGTCTGATTTTATGGACAGGTTTAGATTCAACACAGAGATCGCACCAGATGTGTTCTACATTCAAAATTTGAAGAAGAAACCCACAGAAACCTTTCATGAGTATGCTACTCGTTGGAGGTCCGAAGCCGCTAAAGTCAGACCTGCTCTAGAGGAAGAGCAGATGAACAAGTTCTTTGTCCGGGCTCAGGACCCGCAGTATTATGAACGGTTAATAATGGTTGAAGGCCACAAGTTCTTTGACATCATCAAGTTGGGTGAGCGGATTGAAGAAGGTATTAAAAGCGTTATGGTTACAAATTTTGAAGCCTTGCAAGCCACTAAAAAAGGCTTTACAGTCCGGTGGTGTGTCTAAGAAGAGAGACGTGGGAGCCGTAATGATTTCACAAAGAGCCAAGTCCCCACTCAAATACCAAACTAATCCAATACCTCCACTCACATGCCAGCCAACCCCGAATTACCAAGCACCCTCACCAAATCACCAAGCTCCACCGCCCACATATGAACCTACTTCGCCCAGGTACTCACAACCCGCTCCCGTTTACCGCACTTATAATTCCCATCCATCCCATTACCAATCACCCCCTGCACGCCAAAACTTCCCTAGACCTCGTCCCAATTTTGATCGCCGCCCTCCAAAGTAATACACCGCCATAGCCGAGCCCATTGACCAGCTATGTCACACTTATCCCTATTTCCACCCCTGAGAACCCTTCTCAGTGGGTTAACCCAAACAAATCCTGTGTATACCATTCCAGCATGAAAGGACACACCATCGAAGAATGCCGCTCTCAAAAGGACAAAATGCAGGCTCTCATTGACCAGTAGATTATTGTGGAAAAAGACCCCGCTACATACGTCCACAACAATCCTTTGCCAGATCATAAGGGTAGAGGTATCCATATGATTGAAATAGAAGATGATTGGGATCCCGAGGGATCAATCGGGTTGATCGCAGAAGACGATGACCCGAAGAAACCTGCAGTCACTCTCAAATCGATCATAGTCCAGATTCAACCATCTGAGGGCGCTGAGGTGAATATGTTTATACCATTTGAGTTTGAATCAGCACCACCTGCAATGTCACCAGTGCCAATTGAAGTTGAGTTTGTATCTCCAGCAAATGCACCGGCACCATTCGAGGTTGCAGTCCTGCCACCCTGAACACACATTTTGTTTGAAGTAAGGATGGCTGCACCAATTCCGGTGGAAATTTGAACCACGCCGCCCTTCTATTCAAACACTATCTCTTGGGACTACACAGCCGAGGCGAGAAGGAAAAGTAAAGTCAGGTCTGAGGAAGCTGTCGCAGCACAGGATATGACGAGAACTGCTAGGGTCTACACCCATGAGCATCTGGCCGAGTCAAGCAAGCAGGCTGCCAACCGGCCTTCCCTTATCGAAATAGGTCCCGATGACCTTTGGAGAAAGGTACATGCTAAGGAGTATCCAGTCATCGACCAACTGAACAAGACACCGGCAAAGATATCCATCCTCTCTTTGCTGCAGAATTCTGAAACACACAGAAAAGCTTTGTTAAAAGTGTTGAGTGAAGCATATGTGCCAAAAAGCATCACTAGCAGGGAAATGGCCAATATGGTGGCCAGGTACTGGAGAGTCATAAAATCACTTTTCATGAGGATGAGCTACCACCTGAAGGATTGGGGTACAACAAAGCACTGCACATCACCGTACAATGCGAAGATCATTTCATTACAAGAATCTTGATCGATGGAGGTTCCAGTCTTAACATTTTTCCGTTGATAACACTCAAGAAATTGGGTAAAGGGCTACATGAGATAAGGGATGGAGATATCAATGTGAAAGACTTCGACGGTTCTCAGAGGTCCACCATGGGGGAGATCAGTCTACGTCTGCAGATGGGACCAACTTGGTTCGAAGTGGATTTCCAAGTGATAGATGTGCCAGCATCCTACAACCTATTGTTGGGACGACCCTGGATTCATGCTGCTGGGGCAGTAGCGTCAACGCTACATCAGGCGGTAAAATTCGAGTGGAACCACCAAGAGGTGATTATTCATGGTGACGGTAGCATCCCCATTTACAGTCGTCAAACTATTCCGGTGATTAACGGAAAAAGGAAGATAGGTGGGGAAACTTACCACCACATTGAGCGGGTCAATGCTATTGACAATGAAAAGTGGTGGGATAGCAAGATTGAGAGCATCCTGAACTGGAGAGGATATGATCCAGGCAAAGGGCTTGGTAAGAACCTCCAAGGGATCACGAAGCCCATAAAGCTCAAGGAACATGGCACTACTTTTGGTATGGGGTATGAGTACACTTGGCAGGATTTCAACGACTGGTCGCCACCTTGGCACAGTCCCTATTACCCTTTGGAGAAGACAATACCTCATCTTGAGCAGACTTTCAAGCAGGCCGACATTATTTACGGATCAGACGAAGAAGAAGCACTTGCAGCGATGAGGAGTTTGTTCCTAGAGGACGAGGATATGGATTGTTGTGTTGTTCTCGAGGAGGATGGGAGAAAGGCCCTTCCATACAGACTGTAATCAAGGGGACATATCTCAAGAACTGGTCTATCAAGACGACCAAAGCCCGACGAGCCTCGGGTTAGCAAAGCTAAAAAAAAGCATTATTTACTGTTTTATTTACGAAATGATTTTCCTTTTCCTGCATTTTTCAATTTCTGCAATAAGATCTTCAATGTTCAAAACAGTTATTCAATTCATCAAAGCATCTTCTAAATTTCTCTTATGAATCCGATATTTATTGATATTGTCTTCTCCCATTACTTTATTTATACAACATTACTATTACTTGTCTTGATAAACCGATGACTGTGACATGCAATGAGACAACACAGCAAACGGACATTGATTCAGACGAAGACGACATATCTCACGAGATTGTAAAAGAAGTTAAGAACTTTGAGAACAGACCTAAGTCCAACCTGGACGAGACTGAAGTTATCAACCTGGGAAATTCAGAAAATGTCAAGGATACTCGCATCAGCATTCATTTGTCACCATCAGAAAAGAAAGAATACACAGAGTTTCTAAAAGAGTAGGACGTATTTGCATGGTCGTATGATGACATGACTAGTCTAAGTACGTCTATTGTGGCTCACAAACTGCCAACCAATCCAATGTGTCCACGTGTGAAACAAAAGCTCAGAAAGTTCAAACCCGACATGAGTTTGAAAATCAAAGAAGAAGTTACCAAGTAGATCAACGCCAAAGTTCTCCAGGTGGTGGAGTACCCGACATGGTTAGCCAACATTGTACATGTGCCAAAGAAGGACGGGAAGTTCAGAGTCTACGTCGACTACTGGGATCTCAACCGGTCCAGTCCGAAAGACGACTTCTCCTTACCAAATATACACATTCTGATGACAACTGCGCCAAACATGACTTCGTGGATTGATTCGCCGGTTATCACCAGATTTGGATGGATGAGGAAGCTGCTAAGAAAACGGCATTCATCACGCCATGGGGAGTGTATTGTTACAAGATGATGCCATTCGGCCTGAAGAATGCAGGGTCCACCTACATGAGGGCCATGACCACCATATTCCATGACATGATTCACAAGGAGATCGAGGTGTACGTGGATGATGTCATTATAAAATCAAAGAAAGCTTCTGATCACATGGAGAATTTAGGGAAGTTCTTTAATAGATTGCGAAAATACAATCTGAAACTAAACCCCGCGAAGTGTGCATTCGGATTTCCTTCTGGGAAGTTACTGGGGTTTATTGTAAATCGTCGGGGAATAGAATTGGATCCGTCAAAAGTCAAATCCATTCAAGAACTACCACCACCAAGGAACAAGAAATATGTGATGAGTTTCTTGGGGAGGCTTAATTACATCAGCCGATTTATAGCACAGTCTACAGTCATCTGTGAGCCAATCTTTAAGATGCTGAAGAAGGACGCTGCAACCAAGTCTTTCGACAGAATCAAGGAATATTTGTCAACACCGCCAGTCCTAATACCGCGCGATCCAGTCACACCTCTGTTACTCTATCTTGCCGTGTTAGATAGAGCTTTCGGCTGCATTTTGGGGCAGCACGATGAAACGGGAAGGAAGGAACAAGTTATTTATTACCTCAGCAAGAAGTTCACTCCATATGAGGCCCGATATTCTCTATTAGATCATACCTGTTGTGATCTAACTTAGGTCGCCCAAAAGCTGAGGCATTACTTCTGTGCCTACACAAAATATCTCATATCAAGGATGGATCCATTAAAGTACATCTTTCAGAAGCCCATGCCCATTGGCAAGCTAGCCAAGTGGCAAATCCTGCTGAGTGAATTCGACATTGTTTACATGACTCAGAAGGCAGTTAAAGGACAAGCTCTGGTAGACCATCTTGCTGATAATCCCGTAGACGGAGGATACGAACTCCTGAAAACATATTTTCCTGATGAAGAGATATCATTCATAGGAGAAGATATTGCAGAATCATATGATTGTTGGAGGATGTTCTTTGATGAAGCAGCACACTTCAAGGGAGTCGGTATTGGAGCAGTACTAGTATCATAGACCAGTCAGCATTATCCGATATCCTCCAAACACAGGTTCCCTTGCACTAACAATATGGTTGAATACGAAGCCTGCATCTTGGGGCTCAATATGGCCATTGACATGAACGTCCAGCAGATGTTAGTGATCGGTGATTCAGACTTATTGATACATCAGGTACAAGGAGAATGGGCAACAAAGAATTCCAAGATACTACCGTATCTGCACAACGTACAGGAATTAAGAAAGAGGTTCACAAAGATAGAGTTCCGGCACGTCCCTAGAATCCAGAATGAGTTCGCTGACGCATTAGCTACTTTGTCCTCAATGATCCAGCATCCAGACAAGAATTTCATTGACCCTATTCCTATAAAGATCCATAATCAGCTAGCTTACCGTGCCCATGTCGGAGAAGAAGCAGACGGAAATCCTTGGTTTCATGACATCGATGAGTACTTGGCAAAAGGAGAATACCCCGAGCTTGCAGATTCCACTCAGAAACGCATACTTCGGAGATTGTCTAACAATTTCTTCCCCAGCGGAGGAATCCTGTATAGGAGGACTCCCGATTTGGGGTTATTAAGGTATGTCGACGCAAAAGAAGCATCAAAATTGCTGGAAGAAATTCATGTTGGGACCTGTGGCCCACATATGAACGGTTTTTTTCTAGAAAAGAAGATACTCCGAGCTGGTTACTTTTGGATGAATATGGAAATGGACTACATCCAGCATGTTTGGAAGTGCCACCGATGCCAGATACACGGGGATATGATAAAGGTGTCCCCGAGTGAGCTCAATGCAACCAGCTTACCATGGTCGTTCGGCGATTAGGGTATAGACGTTATTGAACCAATCGAGCCTGCCGCCTCCAATGGCCATAGGTTCATTCTGGTCGCCATTGACTACTTCACTAAATGGGTCGAAGCGACCTCCTTCAAAGCAGTTACTAAGAAAGTCATGGCCGACTTTGTCCGCGACCGCATTGTTTGTCGGTTCGGAGTTCCAGAGTCAAGCATCACCGACAATGGTTCTAGTCTCAACAGTGACTTGATGAAAGCTATGTGTGAAACTTTCAAGATCAAACACAGAAATTCCACAGCATACAGACCTTAGACGAATGGAGGCGTAGAGGTCGCTAACAAAAACAGCAAGAAGATACTAAGGAAGATGATAGACAGGCACAAGTAGTGGAATGAAAAGTTATCATTCGCTTTATTGGGATACCGCACCACTATCAGCGCATCAACAAGGGCAACTCCCTATATGCTAGTTTATGGTACAAAGGTTTTTATTCCTGCCGAAGTAGAGATTCCATCTCTAAGAATTATACAGGAAGTTGAGCTCAGCGACGCATATTGGGTAACAAGCCGTTATGAGCAACTAGCCCTCATAGACGGGAAGAGAACGAATGCAGTATGTCATGGTCAACTATATTAGAACAGAATGGTCAGGGCCTTCAACAAGAAAGTCAAGCTGAGACGATTCACACCAGGGCAGCTGGTGTTAAACAAAAGCTTTCTGCATCAAGATGAAGCCAAGGGGAAGTTCTCTCCCAACTGGCAAGGTCTATACATGGTTCATAGAGTGCTGACAGGAGTAGCACTCATACTTGCAGAAATGGACGGAGAAGTTTGGCCGAAACCGATTAATTCAGATGCAGTCAAGCGCTATATGTGTAATATTTATGCTTTCTCAGTGATGTAAATTGAACTATGCCTGACCTGATTCCCGTTTAAGAAGGGATACGTAGGCAGCCTTATGGGTTCGTCACAATTCAATAAAAATCTATTTTTTCCCCGCAATTGGAAATTGGGGCAGAATTTTGAGGACCTTCAAAATTCTGTAGCGAGTAGCAGCCACAAGCATTCACCCAAGCAACTGGGGCAGAATTTTGAAAAGGACTCTCAAAATTCCGAAGCAAGTTCAGTCAATCGCCGCGCAATCAGCAGTCAGAGGCGTCCACCTAGCAAACTGGGGTAGAATTTTGAGGAGGACCCTCAAAATTCCGCAGCAGGAGAGGTTGCAATGTCTCAAGCCGTGTCATGTCGTCGGTTCATCTAAAACTATTTTAGATTATATATTATACAAAATCATGCATATTTATTTTTTTCTGAAGCAACTTGTTTAGCGAACGCTACCCCATTGATACAGACATTATCATCATGATCAAGAAAATGAGCCAAGCAGAGCCAGCGGGAATGCGAACTAACCTTCCCCTTTCACAAAACTCATGGTATTTCTTTGGATGCAGGCACAAAGGACATACATCGTTCCTCAAACTCGTCACACATGCCAACATTTATTATCAACACAAATGATGCTTCATTATCACAATGCTCTGCCGCAATTTAACACCAACTAAGAATATATGTTGTCCTTCCTTAATCTTGCATAAAGCTACCTTTCCTTCTGAGGTTAAACGCTACCTCCATCTGCATTCGCATATTGCATAAGGCTACCATTCTACCTTCCGAGACTAAACATTGTCTCCATCTGCATTCGCATATTGCATAAAGCTACCTTTCTTCCTTCCGAGGTTAAACGTTACCTCCATCTGCATTCGCATCTTGCATAAGGTTACCTTTCTGCCTTTCGAGGTTAAACTCTATCTCCATCTGCATTTGCATCTTGCACAAGGCTACCATTCTCCCTTTCGAGGTTAAACGCTACCTCCATCCACATTCGCATTCGCATATTGCATAAGGCTACCATTCTGCCTTCCGAGGTTAAACACTACCTCTATCCGCATCCGCATCGACATATTTCATAAGTCTACCATTCTGCCTTCCGAGGTTAAAAGCTACCTCCATCCGCATTCGCATATTGCATAAGGTTACCATTCTACCTTCCGAAGTTAAACGCTACCTCCATCTGCATTCACATATTGCATAAGGCTACCTTTTTGCCTTCCGAGGTTAAAAGCTACCTCCATATGCATTCGCATATTGCATAAGGTTACCATTATTCCTTCCGAGGCTAAACGCTACCTCCCATTTACTTCTCAAAAGCAACCAAAGCCTTTACCATTATTTACTGCATTTTCCTTTGGGCTAAGTTCTGCCCCTTTAATTCGCAATACTAACCTCTGTCTTGTCAGCATCATACTATTGCATCTTCATGGGCTAAAATATCGCCAACTTATCCAAAGCCGTCATCGTTCGGAGGCACCATCTTCATGGACCGAGAACATCATGTCATGGTCTGAGGATCTCTTTTATCAGTTTGCATATCATTATTCAAAGGCATCATGGTTCGGAGGCACCATCTTCATGGCCCGAGAACATCATTTCATGGCATGCGAATCCTACATCAAGAAATTCATGGCCCAGGACATCATGGTCTAAAGACGTCATCCTTAACCGTCCAAAGACAGTATTCATAGTCCAACGGGAATTTGCATCATGTTTAAATTACGCACGATATGCTTGTATTACTCAATTTCAAGTAACCCGGAAAGCAACAACCATCATGGCAGGCGTGGTCCCGCCCTAGTTCTGCTAACTACCCCATAAGCCGCTTGTTCACCCAACCTTGCACTTTGCGTCCGTCCTTATAAAATTTCATCGGTATACTTCGCTGGTGGATCCTGAACTACATACGGCCTGATTCCTGTAAAACCAGGGATATATAGGCAGCTCAGAAACAAGGGTGCGGCCCGAACCTTTCAAGCTATTTCCACTCGGTCAAAATTAGCCATCATGTCTTTACCCGACAACTATTTCATCCTTTCCAGGTAAAGAGGGGCAGCTGTTGATACCCAATTTTTCCTCAAATTATTTTTAAATTTGCATATATACCTTCAAAATCACTTTTTATAATAATTTGTATTTTTCCCATAATTTTCCATATTTTTATCAATTTATTTTTCTAATTTATTCAGCACTTTATATTCAATAATTATTCATAAATTACATTATAAATAATTTCAAAATATTTCCTAGCTCAATATATCATTTTTTTATCCTATTAAGATTAGTTATTTCACGAATTAGCCAATTTGGTATTATTTGGCTATAATTACAATAATTTCGCTATTATAGCCTAATTGTATATTTTGTGCCATTTTAATTCAATAATTATTTATTTTATATCCTTAATTTTACCTATTTAGCCTTAATTTCATTCTACATGATTATTATCTATTGTTATTAATTATTTATCTAATTTTAATGGGTATTTAACAAATAGCCATTCTTTATTTAAATTCTAACCTAATTAATCCGGACCCCTAACCCAATTAATTAATCCAATAACCCATCCCAAACCTGAAATCCTACCCGGCCCAATCCCTCTCTCAATCTGAACCGTTGATTAATTCAAATCAACGGCCCAGTTCACCCTTACCATAATTAACCAAAGACTACCCCCCCCCCCCNCGAGTAAGATCTTTACACTTTTCGGTGGAAATCGGTAAAACCCTGAGTTTTTCTCTCCTTTTTGGGTTCTCTCTTCGATACCCGAACTTCTAAAACTTTCGATCTTTATAGATCTGTAACAGATCTATACAAATCTCGAGTTGTTTTGAGGTTTTCTTTAAAGGATCTTTATTTTCCCCTAAAAATGATTTTGTTTTCCAACTAGGGTTTCTAGAAAACCTTTCTGCAAAAAACTATTTCCTCGAGTTTAAGTATTCTTCTATGATTATGTTCATATTTTTTAACGGTTTTTGTTAATAACTCTTTTTCATAATTTATTATGTTAAAACTTCAGTTTTAACACTGTATTATAATCTTAGGTTAGTCTTTCTCTCGATTTGTTATATGTCTGTCTCTCATGAATATATCATGAGTTTCCTATGATCTGTTACCCTAGTTTGCTCATTAGAGTTCTTTGTTTTGGCTTCTTCTGCTTATGCTATAGTTTTTCTGTTTAATCCATCTAAGTTGCTACTGTTTTATTTAGATGAATCTCTATGTGATTTCCTGCTACTATAGTCATTAGGGTTTCTGACTCTTTGATCCTCCCTATTATATCATGTTCGTTTGTTAATTACTTTAATCATTTACTGTGTGTTAGCATTCAATCCCTTATTCTATGTGATTTTTACTTGAATTTCTGATTCTCTCCCGTTGTGTGTTTACTCTGCATAATCTATGCTGATTCTTAAATTAGTACTACTCCAATTTGAATCCCTAATTTCCTGTGATTGATTTCCTTTAATTGATTTCCTGTGATAATATTTTTACGACCTTTAGTTACTTCTTGCCTTTTACATGACTGATTTTACTATCAATTGATTCTTACAGTAGTGTTTTAATTAAAACCTTATTAACCTGACCCCAATTTCCTACTTTGTGCTTACTATGTTCGAAATCTTTCTTTATTTGTTATACACGATTCCTTTCCTTACTTGTTACCTGTTCTGACCGTTTGAAATTTAACTCCCTTAATTAGGGGAGTACTAATACTGACTTTGCAACTAATTGATTCTTTGAGTTCCATAATTATTGGACAGTCTAATTATTACCTTATTTTCACCTAGTTTCAAACTATATATATACTCTGTTAATTCCATGAAAAACACACACACAGACACAACTAATATGTTCAACTCTCTCTCACACAACTAAAACTTGCTACTCTCTCTATTCTCTCTTCTATTTGCTACTACTCTAAGTTAGTCGGCTGCAAGCAAAGGCTAGCTACTGTGCATCTCCTATCTTCTGCTTTGTGTTACTGCTTTCTTCACTTCACTGGTATGTTCTAATTCATATTTCATCTCTCAAACCAAATGTTTCTATTACTGATGCAGTTCATTGTGTTTCTAATTTGCTTTTACTTACTATTCTGTTGTTCAACATGTAACTAGGATCTTGGATTCTATCTAGCATGTCTTTGTGTAATCCAAATCATTATTTATATGAATCTCCATGTTTATGTTTGATACATTAGATTAGAGCATCCTCTCCTGTCTTAAACTGATTGGTACTTCCATGTTAGTTTCATCCTATACCCTGCTGATCCTCTAAACCCTTAGGATCTGTGATTGTTTATGCATACTCCTACCTGTAACATGTTCAGTACTCTGCACATATGTGTCTCTCAAACCCGCTTTCCCTTATTTTGGTTGTTGGATCATTCTGGGTCCTTTGTGTGATGTAAATAACTCTTCGGGGATGGATAGTGAAAAGGGAGGGGTAAAAATGCATGATATATCTATTAGAGGGTAGAAGCCATGCTATTAGGTTTTATTCCTTATTTCCGCAATAGAAATCATTCTTAGGACTCATATGTGCAAGATCATGCATTAGAGACCATGTTCCCTAGGTCTTACACTTACTGTTTTCAGCATTTTATTGGCATCTCATTTCGAAAGTACTGTGCTAAAATGTGCTAATAACCCCTACGCTGCCATGTATACTTAGAGATCCTGTTTAGGATAAACAAAACTAATAAACCTGTCATGTTTACATTCCCTGAACCATGTGTAAACAATGCAATATTTGTTCATTTAGAGATCATGTTTAGGCTTCTGATTCTGCATCATTCTGCATCTCTGTGCGTTAGATACCATATTTTAGGATTTCATTCGTACTCGCTTAACAACACCTAGTCTAACTACTGGTGCATGTAAAAGGTATAAAACACTTCACTTAGTTTCTCTAAAACAACTGGCAACAATTCTGTGTTCTGAACAACTTAGAACACCATGTGTAGGTAATACTTTGCAACAACCCCTCTAACAATTCAGATAATTAGTATACACTGTCCCACGCCTAGGCAAGTCTTAGGTAATCAACTTAAAGAATAAAATTAGAAATGTCTTTGTGATCATGTTTAACTGTCAGCATGCTTAAAACCAGTAGGCAAGCCTGATTAAGACTTCCTCTCTGAGTTATGCAATAAATCTGTCTTTGTGTTATCACCTAGATACCATGCTTTAGGATTCTGAATTAGTATGGACCTTAGTTGTGTATGAGACATGTTGTTTATGTGTACTATGTGTGGAGGAATACTTGATCCTTTATATGCCTTCCATGTTTTCCCTTTATCTGCAGTCCTACTTGTTTATTATATGTCGCCTTAGCATTTTCACCTTTAAAACCTGAGGGTCTGTTGGCACCTCCCTTGAGGATAGGAGTCCTAATTTCCTCTGGGACTGATAGGAAGGGATGGGTACAACATGCAATAGAGGTCAAGACCAACATTCATTTTTAATAACCTTACGGGGCGGGAAGGTTAGAATATGGATATGATGACTGGTGCGCTAATACCACGTGTAGCCCCTCTTCGAGGAGTGATTACCGGGTATTGCATTGATGTGATCCATATTATTATAAACCTAGGATACCTTTTATATGCTTAGCTCGTAATCCTTTTCAAAGTCTAATCTCCTTTACTATTTTCAAACATCTGCATGCTTAAGACTTAAATCCCCTCTTATTTGAGCCTTTATTTGTTTGTTTGCTAAGCCGTACAAATTCACAAAAGCTGTTTGGCCGGGAACCACACTTGTGGATCCTGAGGGGTGCCTAATACCTTCCCCTTAGGATAATTTCAAGCCCTTACCCATCTTTGGTTAGCAACGTAGTTTTAATTGAACTCCTTAGGTTCCCTAACACACCGTTAAACTCGTTAGGTGGAGACTCTTCAAAATATGCAAATCTCTTTCCCAAAAGAAACGAGTTGTCCCTATCAATGTCATAAACCCGATTCCATGAGGAAAAAAGGGGGCGCGACACTTCTTTTGGAGACGATTGAGGTAACGACCCGACCGGTCATTTCGTGAAGATTAAACCCATTTCCCCCATTTATACTTTATCATATGTTTCTTAGCCTATTTATGTTGCATTGGGTCGGTTGGTTCGGGTTCGGAGTGGTCGTGGTGAGAACTGAGATACTTAGTCTCTTAAAGTAGCTTAATAGTTGAAAAAGTCAACTGGGAGTTGACCTATGGTAAACAACCTTGGAATGTGGAATTTATAGCTCAGATAGCTTCTTTAGGTGATTTGGGACTTAGGAGTGTGTTCGGAATGAAGTTTTGATATCAGGTGTAGAATTAGGCTTGAATTGGCGAAAGTTAGTTTTTGGCGATTTCTGGTCGGCAGAAGAAAATAGTCTATCGGGTTCAGAATGGAATTCCGACAGTTGGATCAGGTTTGTAATATCATTTTTGATATGTGTGCAAATTTCCAGGTCAATCGGATGTGTTTTGGTTGGTTTCGGCATCATTGGTGAAATTTAGAAGTTTCAAAGTTCATAGGCTTGAGTTTGATGTGATTTGGGTATTTTTGTGTTGTTTTTGGTGTTTCTAAGGGTTGAATAAGTTTGAATGATGTTATGGGTATGTTTGTAGGTTTGGTTGATGTCCTGGAGGCCTCGGGTGTGTTTCGGATGCTCAAACGGGCACTTTTGGTCTTTGGGAGATTGCTGGTTTTCTGGTGTTTTAGCAGCAGTGGTTTGTTCATTGCGATTGCGTGAGTTCATCTGCGATCACGTAGAGTAAATTTTGAGGCAGACAGGTTTGTTCTATGCAATCGCGTCATAAGGTTTGCGATCGCATAGGTTGGACAGCTGAAGCAGTGCAGTCGTGTGGCCCTTTGTGCGATCGCATAGGTGTTCTGAGGTGCGTGTGTGGGATGGATATTTGCGCTATGCGAACGCGTGTGTTAGTATGCGAACGCGTAGAGTGTTCTTGACTGTGCATCATGATCATGTGACTGGACACGCGATCGCACTGAAGAAAATATTAGTGCTGGGCAGAATGTTTTAAATTGCCCTTTCTTACGAATTTTTGTCTATTTTCCTCCATTGATGAGCGGGTTTGGAGCTCTTTGAGAGGTTTTGAAGAGGAAATCGAAGGGAATCACTTTGAGGTAAGATTTTCGACTTCATAACTCGATTCTATGTTGTTTTCTAAGTAATTAAACCGAAATATTGTTGGATTTAAACCCAAAATTGGGTGCATGGAATTGGAAATTTCTTTTGAGGATTTGAATGGACAATTGTGGTCCGATTTTGGTGTTCTTGGTATGTATAGAATAGTGGGAGGATGAGGATTCTTGTGGTGTAAATTTTATAGAATTCCGAGACGTGGGTCTGGATCTCGGGTTTGGCCAAATTTTGAGAATTATGTCTAAATTGATAGTTTTTGATTGGGTTTTTTTCCTTTAGCGTATATTGATAACGTTAATCTGGTTTTGGTTAGATTCTGAGCATTTGGGAGCCAATTCGAGGGGCAATAGCATCGCGGAGTAGCTTTTAGGTTGTTTTGAGGTAAGTAACGATTGTAACTCTAAACCTTAGGGTATGAAACCCCGGTATTTGATATTGTTTTGGTAAATGAGGTGACGCACATGCTAGGTGACGAGCGTGTGGGCGTGCACCGATAGGGATTATGACTTGGCCCATCCCGTAGCGATTATTAAGCCGCGTATTCAATTTGAAACATTGTGATATCCTGTATTTTAGAAATTATACTTGTTTATGGGTTGTGAGCCATGTTTGGGGCCTTGTGCCGACCTGTTTAGACCCTCAGAGGTACTTTTACACTATTTTCCCACTATCTTGATAGAGCATCTGTGAACTCAGTCATATTTCCTACTTGTTATTTTCACTGTTATCACAATGCTTTCAAATTTTGAGAAGTATTTTGGGCTGAGTCCCGTGAGTTGAGATGAATTTCCCGAGTGGCTTGTGAGGATGACTGAGCGAGGCTGAGAGCCGAGTATGTGAGGATAGTTATAAATCGGGTTGCACGCCACATCAATATATATGTACATGCCGAGAGCCGAGTATGTGAGGATGGTTATGGATTGGGCTGCACGCCGCAACAATATGTATGTTATGTATTACGTATGGATCAGGTTGCACGCCGCAACAATATAGATTATATATTAGGTATGGATCGGGCTGCACGCCGCAACAATATATGTTATATAAGAATCCGGTTGCACGCTGCACCAATATGCATATTGGATCATGCTGCACGCTGCATCAAATATAGCGCATGTGCTGTAGGAGCCCCTTCGGAGTCTGCACACCCCCAGTGGGCATAGCCGACTATTATATGGATCGGGCTGCACGCCGCAGCGTATGTTATAAGGATCGGGATGCACGCTGCAGTAGAGTGTGTGTGTGTGTGTATATATATATATATATGTGTGTGTGTGTGTGTGTGTGTGTGTGTTGGATCGGGCTGTCCGCCGCAACAGTTGTGTGTATTCCTGGTACTTGCTGAGTATGAGTGTCTTGCGTGAGCATGAGATACTGATAGTGGAGTCACTAGTGACTGAGAGGCTTGCCCAAAAGGCTTTATTGTGAGTGATATTGTGCCCGAGAGGCTTATATTTTATGAAACTACTGTTTTTCACTCTTCTTTACACTGAGCTTCTACTGATAATGTTGGACAAATGATTTTATGCGAGATTTTTAAATGGGAACTAGAGTTTTATGAAATATTCGGAATGTATATTCCTGACTTGATTTATTTATTTCCACTGTTATTCATTATATGGATTTATATGATTTATAAATGCTCGTCCCTACACTCAAGTTTTTAGTTACTTTGATAACTTACTGAGTTGGCGTACTCACGCTACTCCCTGCACCTCTGTGTGCAGATTCAAGTACCGGACCATCTCACTAGTTGATTTTTGGACGCGCCTGGAGTTTGTTCGAGGATCGAGGTAGTTGCTCAGCATCCCCAGCTCACTTCCTTTCCTTTCCTCAGTGCATAGTATTTTTGTCTTTTGTGCTTCAGGCTTTTCTTGTAGCAAGTCACCGTGTTGTACATTGTATTTATAGTCCTAGATGCTCATGACAGTTGACTCCAGGTTTTAGGGAAGTGTATAAATTGTTCATCTCATTTTGTTATTTTAAAATATGCTAAATTTTGTTAAATTATGAAATATTATGATAGTCTGTAATGGTTGGCTAGCTTAGTTCCATGATAGGCGCCATCACAGCCGGCTTAGAATTTGAGGTTGTGACAAGTTGGTATCAGCCTCCGATATTCAGGGGTGCTGAGGGCGAGGATGCTCAGGGTTTTCTGGATAAGTGTCAGCGGATGCTTCGTACTGCCAGGATTCTGGAGACCAGTGGGGTCTTGTTTGTTACTTTTCAGTTTTCTGGTGCTGATTTCACTTTGTGGGAGTCTTTTGAGAGGCGTAGGCCTGTTGGTTCAGCACCCCTCACCTGGCAGCATTTCTCCATTATCTTCTTGGAGAAGTATGTACCTAGTCTCACAGGGAGGATCAGCACAGACATTTTGAGCAGTTGCGTCAGGGGGAGCTATCAGTGATGCAGTATGAGATGCGGTTTTTGGAGTTGGCTCGTCATGCCACCGAGTTGGTCCCTACTGATAGGGAGAGGATTAGGAGGTTCTTGGATGGCCTCACTTATCAGCTCCGCCTTTTCATGACTCGGGAGAGAGTATCAGGTGCTACCTTCGAGCAGGTTGTCAATATTGCTCAAGATATTGAGTCGGTTTGCTGCCAGGAGCGGGATGAGAGGGAGGCCAAGAGGCCTCGTGGATCGGGTAGTTCTAGTGGTTCTCCTTCCTGGGGGCAGTCTCAGCATGGTAGAGGCCGCTCATTCAGGCCTCCTCAGTCAGGCCGCCCAGCCCATAGTGGTGCATCTTTGGGACATGGTCCCCGCAGCTCTCAGCCATGCCGTTCTTCATTCGGTGCCCTTCCAACCCAGAGTGCAGCTCGAGCACCATCAGTTCAGGGTTCCTCTATGCATGGTTCTCCTAGTGGCCATTCTGGTGCCAGGGGTTCTTTTCAGTCCCTGTCTCCAGCTCCAGGGAGTTGTTATGAGTGTGGAGAGTTCGGGAATATGAGGAGGCAGTGTCCTCATTTTCTTGGAGGCCCATCTCAGCTGAGGAGCCAGCCGTCGACTCCAGCTCCAGTTATTTCACCACCCACCCAGGCAGTCAGGGGTGGTAGTCAGTCAGCTAGAGGCCGCCCTAGAGGGGGAGGTCGAGCAGATGGAGGTCAGGCCCGTATGTATGCGTTTCTATCCAGGCCAGATGCTATGGCCTCCAATGCAGTGATCGTAGGTATTGTCTCAGTCTGTCGCCGAGATGCTGTGGCTTTATTTTACCCTGGTTCTACATATTCCTATGTTTCTTCATATTTTGCCCATTTTTTGGATATGCCACATAAGTCTTTAGTTACATATGTTCATGTGTCGACCGTATGTTGTGGACCGTATGTATCGGTCGTGTGTGATATCTATTGGGGGTCTGGAGACCCGAGTGGACCTACTGTTACTCAGCATGGTCAATTTTGATGTGATATTGGGCATGGATTGGTTATCTCCATGTCATGTTTTTCTTTATTGTCACGCTAAGACTGTGACCTTAGCTATGCCAGGATGTCCGCGGGTTGAGTGGAGAGGTTCTTCTGAGTATGTGCCTGCAGGGTGATTTCCTACCTGAAGGCTTAGCGTATGGTTGAGAAGGGATGTTTATCGTATCTGGATTTTGCGAGGGATGTTAGTGGTGAGACTCTCGCTATTGATTATGTTCCTGTGGTCCGTGACTCTCCGGACGTGTTTCCTGCAGACCTGCCAGGCAAGCCGCCTGACAGGGACATTGATTTTGGTATCGACATAGTGCCAGACACTCAGCCTATTTCTATTCCACCTTATCATATGGCACCAGCGGAGCTAAATGAACTAAAGGAGCAGTTTCAGGAACTCCTAGATAAGGGGTTCATTCGGCCTAGTATGTCACCTGGGGTGCACTAGTGTTGTTTGTAAAGAAGAAGGATGGTTCAATGCGTATGTGTATTGATTTTCGGCAGCTGAATAGGGTTACGGTGAAGAATCAGTATCCCTTGCCTCATATAGATGACTTGTTTGATCAGTTGCAGGGTACCAGGGTATTTTCGAAGATTGACTTGCATTCCGGCTATCATCAGTTGAAGATTCGGGGGCCAGACATTCTGAAGACTGCTTTTAGGACTAGATATGGTCATAGTGAGTTTCTGGTTATGTCATTCGGGCTGACCAATGCCCCAGCAGCCTTTATGCACTTGATGCACAGTGTATTCCGACCTTATCTGGATTCTTTTGTCATCGTGTTTATTGACGATATCTTGGTGTATTCCCAATCTCGGGAGGATCATGAGCATCATTTGAGAGTTGTGCTTCAGACCTTGAGAGAGAAGAGATTGTATGCAAAATTTTCGAAGTGTGAGTTCTGGCTTGATTCAGTAGCGTTCGTAGGGCACGTGGTGTCCAGTGGGGGTATTCAGGTTGATCCGAAGAAGGTAGAGGCGGTGCAGAGTTGGCCTAGACCATCATCATCTACTGAGTTCGCAGTTTCCTTGGTTTGGCAGGGTACTATCGCCATTTCATAGAGGGATTTTCATCTATTGCAGCACCTATGACCAGACTGACCCATAAGGGTGCTCAGTCCAGGTGGACTGAGGAATGTGAGGAGAGCTTCCAGAAGCTCAAGTCATCTTTGACTATAGCTCCGGTGTTAGTTTTGCCTACGGGTTCAGGTTATTATACAGTTTACTGTGATGCCTCGAGAGTTGGCCTTGGAGCGGTATTGATGCAGGGCGGTAGGGTGATTGCCTACGCATCTAGATAGTTGAAGGTTCACGAGAAGAATTATCCAGTGCACGGTCTTGAGCTAGCAGCTATTGTCCACGCCTTGAATATTTGGCGTCATTATTTATATGGAGTGCATTGTGAGATTTTCACTGATCACCGTAGTTTGCAGCATCTGCTTAAGCAGAAGGATCTGGATTTGCGTCAGAGGAGGTGGTTGGAGCTTCTCAAGGATTATGACCTCACTATTTTATATCATCCGGGGAAGGCCAATGTAGTGGACGGTGCCCTGAGTCACATAGGGGAGATTTTGGGGAGTCTAGCCTACCTTCCAGTAGTAGAGCGACCATTAGCACTTGATGTTCAAGCTTTAGCGGGTCAGTTGGTGAGATTGGATCTGTCAGAGCCCCCGCGGGTATTGGCTTGTGTAGACTCCAGGTCTTCTTTTTATGATCAGATTAGAGCACGCCAGTATGATGATCCACACTTGCTCGTTCTTCAGGACAGGGTCCATCGCGGTGATGCTAGGGATGTGGTTATTGGTGATGATTGGGTCATGAGTATGCAGGGACGGATTTGCGTGCCCAATGTGGATGGACTTCGAGATTTGATTCTAGTTGAGGCACATAGTTCGCGGTATTCCATCCCTCAGGGTGCCGCAAAGATGTATCAGGATCTGAGATAACATTATTGGTGGAGGCGGATGAAGAGAGATATTGTTGAGTTTGTGGCTCGGTGTCTCAACTGTCAGCAGGTCAAATATGAGCACCAGAGACCAGGTGGATTGCTTCAGAAATTAGATATTCTGGAGTGGAAGTGGGAGCGAATTACCATGGACTTCATAGTTGGACTCCCACGGACTTCAAGGAGGTTTGATGCTATATGGGTTATTGTGGACCGGCTGACCAAGTCCGCGCACTTCATTCTGGTTGGTACTACTTATTCTTCGGAGCGGTTAGCTGAGATTCATATCAGGGAGATGGTCTGATTGCATGGGGTTCTAGTTTCTATCATTTTCGACAAAGGTACTTAGTTCACATCTCAGTTTTGGAGGGCCGTGTAGAGGGAGTTAGGTACCCAGGTTGAGTTGAGCATAGCATTTCATCCTCAAACCGACGAGCAGTCGGAGCGTACTATTCAGATTTTAGAGGATATGTTGCATGCCTGTGTCATTGATTTTGGGGGTTCATGGGATCAGTTTCTGCCACTCGCAGAGTTTGCTTATAATAGTAGTTATCAGTCGAGTTTCCAGGTGGCTCCGTATGAGGCTTTGTATGGTAGAAAGTGCAGATCTCCGGTTGGTTGGTTTGAGCCAGGCGAGGCTAGGCTATTGGGCACAGACATGGTTCAAGATGTGTTGGGTAAGGTGAAGTTGATTTAGGAGTGGCTTCGCACGACGCAGTCTAGGCAGAAGAGTTATGCGGACTGGAGGGTCCTAGATGTGTCTATAATGGTTGGGGAGAAGGTGCTGCTGAAGATGTCACCCATGAAGGGTGTTATGAGGTTTGGGAAGAGGGGAAAGCAGAGCCCCCAATTTATTGGGCCTTTTGAGGTGCTTCAGAGGATTGGGCAGGTGGCTTATAGGCTTGCCATGCCTCCCAGATTATCGTGTATTCATCCAGTGTTTCATGTTTCGATGCTCCGGAAATATGTTGGTGACCCGTCTTATGTTTTGGACTTCAGCACGATTCAGCTCGAGGGTGATATGTCATATGAGGTAGAGCCAGTGGCTATTTTGGGTCGTCAGGACAGGAAGCTGAGATCTAAGGATATAGCTTCAGTGAAGGTTCAGTGGAGACGACAGCCGGTGGAGGATGCCACCTGGGAAACCGAGCGGGAGATATGGAGCAGATATCCTCACTTATTCGAGACTCCAGGTATGTTTCTAGACCGGTTCGAGGACGAGCGTTTGTTTAAGAGGGGGAGGATGTAACGACCCGGCCGGTCGAACATTTATTTAAGAGGGGGAGAATGTAACGACCCGACCAGTCGATTCTGAAGATTAACCCCGTTTCCCTCATTTCTGCTTTATCATATGTTTCTTAGTCTAATTATGTTGTATTGTGTCGGTTGGTTCGGGTTCGGAGTGGTCGTGGTGAGAACTGAGACACTTAGTCTCTTAAAGTAGCTTAATAATTGAAAAAGTCAACTGAGAGTTGACTTATTGGTAAACAACCTTGGAATGTGAATTTTATGGCTCGGATAGCTTCGTTAGGTGATTTGGACTTAGGAGTGTGTTCGGAATGAAGTTTTGACGTCCGGTGTAGAATTAGGCTTGAATTGGCGAAAGTTAGTTTTTGGCAATTTTTGGTCGGCAGGGGAAAATAGGCTATTGGGGTCGATTGGAGCAGGTTCATAATGTCATTTTGGATATGTGTGCAAATTTTCAGGTCAATTGGATGTGTTTTGGTTGATTTTGTCATCATTGGAGAAATTTAGAAGTTTCAAAGTTCATAGGCTTGAGTTTGATGTGATTTTGGTATTTTTGCGTTGTTTTTGGTGTTTCGAAGGCTCGACTAAGTTTGAATGATGTTATGGGGTTATGTTGGTAGGTTTGGTTGAGGTCCCAGGGGCCTCGGGTGTGTTTCAGATGCTCAAACGGGCACTTTTGGTCTTTGGGAGATTGTTGGTTTTCTTGTGTTTTAGCAGCAGTAGTTTGTTCATTGCGATCGCGTGAGTTCATCCGCGATCGCGTAGAGTAAAGTTTGAGGCAGGCAGGTTTGTTTTATGCGATCGCGTAGAGTAAAGTTTGAAGCAGGCATGTTTGTTTTATGCGATCGCGTAATAAGGTTTGCGATCACATAGGTTGGGCAACTGAAGTGGTGCAGTCGCGTGACCCTTTGTGTAATTGCATAGGTGTTCTGAGGAGCGTGTGTGGGATGAATATTTGAGCTATGTGAACGCGTGTGTTGGTATGCGAACGCGTAGAGTGGTCTGGACTGTGCATCGCGATCGCGTGGCTGGAGACGCGATCGCACTGAACGGAATTATTAGTACTGGGCAGAATGTTTTAAATAGCCCTTTCTTACGATATTTTGTTTATTTTCCTCCATTGATGAGCGGGTTTGGAGCTCTTTGAGAGGGTTTGAAGAAGAAATCTAAGGGAATCACTTGAAGGTAAGATTTTCGACTTCATAACTCGATTCTATGTTGTTTTCTAAGTAATTAAACAGGAAAATTATTGGATTTAAATCCAAAATTGGGGAGGTTAGGTGCATGGAATTGGAAATTTCTTTTGAGGATTTGAGTGAGCAATTATGGTCTGATTTTGGTGTTCTTGGTATGTATAGAATCGTGGGAGGATGAGCATTCTTGTGACGTAAATTTTATAGAATTTCGAGATGTGGGCCTAGGGCTCGGGTTTGGCCAAATATCGAGAATTATGTCTAAATTGATAGTTTTCGATTGGATTTTGTTCCTTTAGCGTATATTGCTGACGTTAATCTAGATTGGTTAGATTCGGAGCATTTGGGAGCCAATTCGAGGGGCAAGAGCATCGCAGAGTAGCTTTTGGGCTGTTTTGAGGTAAGTAACGATTGTAACTCTAAACCTGAGGGTATGAAACCCCGGTAATTGATATTGTTTTGGTAAATGAGGTGACGCACATGCTAGGTGACGAGTGTGTGGGTGTGCACTGATATGGATTTTGACATGGTCCATCCCGTAGCGACTATTAAGCCACGTATTCGATTTGAAACCTTGTGATATCCTGCATTTTAGAAATTATACTTGTTTATGGGTTGTGAGCCATGTTTGGGGCCTTGTGCCAACCTATTTAGACCCTCAGAGGTACTTTTACACTATTTTCCCACTATCCTGATAGAACATCTGTGAACTCAGTCATGTTTCCTACTTGTTATTTTCACTGTTATCACACTGCTTTGAAACTCTGAGAAGTATTTTGGACTGAATCCCGTGAGTTGAGATGAATTTCCCGAGTGGCTTGTGAGGATGACTGAGCGAGGCTGAGATCCGAGTATGTGAGGATAGTTATGGATCGGGTTGCACGCCGCAGCAATATATATGTCCAGGCCGAGAGCCGAGTATGTGAGGATGGTTATGGATCGGGCTGCACGATGCAACAATATATATGTTATATATTACATATGGATCGGACTGCACACTGCAGCAATATAAATTATATATTAGGTATGGATCGGGCTGCACGCCGCACCAATATACATATTGGATCGGGTTGCATGCCGCAGTAAATACAGCGCTTGGGCTGTAGGAGCCCCTCCGGAGTCTGTACACCCCCAGTGGGCGCAGATGACTATTATATGGATCGGGCTGCACGCCGCATAGTATGTTATAAGGATCGGGCTTCACGCCGCAGCAGTGTGTGTGTGTGTGTGTGTGTGTGTTGGATCGGGCTGCCCGCCGCAACAGTTGTGTGTATTCCTGGTACTTGCTGAGTACAAGTGTCTTGTGTGAGCATGATACTGATAGTGGATGCTTTCCCGAGAGGCTTTACTGTGATTGATATTGTGCCCGAGGGGCTTATAATTTATGAAACTACTGTTTTTCACTCTTCTTTACACTGAGCCTCTGATGATAATGTTGGACAAATGATTTTATGCGAGATTTTTAAATGGAAACTGGAGTTTTATGAAATATTCGGAATGTAGATTCCTGACTTGATTTATTCATTTCCACTGTTATTCATTATATGGATTTATATGATTTATATGCTCATCACTACACTCAAGTTTTAAGTTACTTTGATTACTTACTGAGTTGGTGTACTCATGTTATTCCTTGCACCTCTATGTGCAGATCCAGGTGTCGGACCATCTCACTAGTTGATTTTTGGACGCGCCTGGAGTTTGTTCGAGGATCGAGGTAGATGCTAAGCGTCCCCAACTCACTTTCTTTCCTTTCCTCAGTGCATAGTTTTTTTTGTCTTTTGTACTTCAGGCTTTTGTAGTAGCAAGTCACGTTGTTGTACATTGTATTTACAGTCCTAGTGTAAAGACCCGTAAAACTTTTTGTTTAAAAATAATGCCCGAATGAGTCCCCGAATTGTTTTTATTGTGGAAATTTTTAAAACGGACCTAAATTGAGTAAAAGGTACCCCGAGACTTAAAGAATAAAATTTTCCAGAAAGTAGGTATTATGCGACGCACTATGCGATCGCATAACGTGTATGCGAACCGCATAATGGCCGCATACACGGGCAGATCACTGCCCCATTTGAGGTCAAATATGCGGTCCAATATGCGATCGCATTTTAGTTTTGCGGAACGCATAGCTGTCGCATTGTTGCCTTTGATTTGGAAATAAGTTATGCGACGCATTATGTGATCGCATAACGTGTATGCGGACCGTACAATGGTCACATACCTGGGCAGTGTGTTTTGAATTTTGGCCCATCTTGAGGGCCATTATGCGGTCGAGTCTGCGGACCGCATGTCAGGAATGCGATCGCATTCCTGACCGCATTCTTGTGTCGGGCCCTATTTTTTTCTAATTTTAAAACCCGACCCCAGCTCTTTAAAACACCCCTTCCCTTCATTTTTAACCATTTTCTGAACAAAACTAGAGAGAGGGGAGAGAGGGTTCTTGAGAGATAAAGCTTCATCTCTATCAATTTGATTTTCAAAGTCACCCAGGCCTGGAAATTTTGAGCAACCATCTTCTTCTTCATTCTAACAGGTAAGAATCTCCAAACCCTTTTCATTAGATTTCTGGTTTTAAACAAAAGGGGACTCTCATGAATTGATTCTTGAAAATATGAATTGATACCTTGCATGCATGCTCATTAATGTCCATAATCTAGTAAGAGGAAGCGGGTTGGGGTTAAATTCACAAAGAAGGGGTGGTAATCTAATGGGGTAGCCTAGCGTTCAATAAGAGGCTTAAAAGAGTTCAAATGATATGCATGATTCCCAATTATGAGTTGAATATGTTTACTTGTGAACTAGATTGACAGTACTAGTCGGTCCGGTGATTTGTGAGTAAAAGTTAAAAAGGAATTTCGATCCCAGGTATGTATGGCTAACTTTAACCTATGTAGAATCCCCTTGTTGGGCCTGAGCATACGGCATGTGTACCTTGTTGAAAATATGTGAATTGATTGTTCAAGTGTGTTGAGACTTAAGATTTACTCTCTGATTGTCCTAGTTGATTTTCGTATTACCGTGCTATATGAGGTTGTGAAAGGTGTATTGATGTACCTGTCTTATTATGTGCAAAGCTCGTAAATGCTCGAGGGTATCGATATGAAAGTATGTGTTAATGAATGAAAGATTGTTGATGTGCCCAAGTGTGGTAATGTATATAATGGCTAAAATTCGTGCGTGGAAAGTAACGGAAAGAGGGTATTGTAAAATGATGTAAATTGGTTGAACGATTATGGCAACACCGTGTACATGAATTATTGTTTGGTGAGAACTATGGTGGCTTGGGCCCAAATAAATAAATTGTTGATATGAACTTGTATTCCTTGAAATGTTGATTCTTATGATTGATTGTTTGTGGTTGATTGTTACAAAAATATGATTGTTGGGTGGGATCGGGTTGCGCGCCGCAACACGAACTAATAAGGATAATGAGGTGTGAGGTAATAAGGGTGGCCGAGGAAAAAAGGGGGCCCGGGGAATAAGGGAGGCCGAGGTAATAAGGATGGAATGTGATCATTATTACCATTGAAATGAAAATCTATGAAACTTGATGAGATGTGAGGTAATAAGGGTGGCCGAGGTAATAAGGGTGGCCGAGGGAATAACGGTGGCCGAGGTAATAAGAATGGAATGTGATCGTAATCACTATCGAAATGAAAAATCGTGGAAACTCTTGAATATGGTAATGTTGAAAGGGGGAAAGGAGAGATTGTGAAACTTGATGATTTGGTTGTTCTTTTCCACGTGCATTGATTGATTAGTGCTATTACTGTTTCTTACTTGTGTATTATTTGATTGTACTTGGGATAAAGTTTGTTCATACATACTAGTACTATTCCACAATACTAACGTCCCTTTTGCCGGGGGCGCTACATTTTCTTATATGAATGTAGGTGGTTCTACAGCAGGTAATTCAGCCCACCGCCAGTAGTGCCTCCTATCCTTTCCGTCAGTTGTTCTGGTGAGCCCCACTTCCTCCCGGGGCCACGTGTGGCTCATGTCACCTTATTTTGAGTTTATGGTGTAGTGTAAGGTATAGCCGGGGCCTTGTTTCTGGTAAGTAGTATATAAATATTTTGTACTTATAGAGGCTCCGTAGACACAATGTGGGTAGTGTACACATGTATTTTGGGTAAGTACTGGTATGATTCGGAAATCGTGGTCCACGTTGTTAATGTTGTATGTATTTTGTAGGTATTTGGTATCATGTGTTAGTAATGATAAAAAGTAGAAATGAATTCAAGTTGAAAGTTTATGCTTAAGTTATAAATGACTATTTCACATGAATAATGTATATTGAAATCACGGGGTAACGTGTGGGTTAGGAAAGGCAAATCAGGTTCGCTTGACCGGGTTCATTCGGTCAGGTACCGGTCCCACCCCTCGATTTTGGGGCGTGACACCTAGATGATCATGACAGTTGACTCCAGGTTTTGGGAAAGTGTATAAATTGTTCATCTCATTTTGTTGTTTTAAAATCTGCTAAATTTAGGAAAATTATGAAATATTATGATAGTCTGTAATGGTTGGTTGGCCTAGTTCCATGATAGGCACCATCACGACCGGCTTAGGATTTGGGGTCGTGACAATTGAGTCATACACCAATGAACTTAACATGTTTCCTGCACACAAAAGAGAAAACCCTGATGAATAAAATAAAATTGATTGCTGAATTAGCACCAAAAACTATTTTGAACACTAATGATTGCCAATCCCCAACAACGACGCCAAAATTTGACGAGCATAAAATTGATGCTCACTAGCCAAAGGTAGTATAGTATGATTATCATCTCACCAGGGATTGGATTTAAATAATGCTCTAGTAATTCCTGGTTTAGCTTCTATTCAGGGTGCTCAAAACTTGATTGGAATGATTAAGAACTACAATTGACAAATGACTGCAAAACACTAGAGATTAGTAGAGTTGGTTTCTTATCAATGTGAGAAATAAGGGTTTTGACATGATAGGTGCAAGATTGTTATTTTGGATATGATATTGTTATATTTCACTCTTGATCTTCTATCGATTCTCACGAATTCAATAGGTGATTAGCTTATACTTCTGATTTAGACTCCTCTCTTGATTAAATCTAAATTTTTCAAAGAAAAAACTAATGTGAAATGTGGTAAAACTTGTAAGAATCTATTGGTAAGACTGATCTAAAAGAAACTTCTCGCAAATATTTCTCATTCTTAATTTAAACGGTAACTCAAAAATCTCTCTTGATTACTTAAAAGGATCACCAAAATAAACTAAGGCATATGCTGCAATGATATTTACTAAGATGTTCCTCTTTGTATTGAACATTATAAAGAATAAAATAAACTCTATTAAAACTCCTCCAATAAATTCAAGCAGTTAAACAGTAATTAAATTCATAAATAGCAACCAAGTCACCAAATCATGTCAAACCCTAAAGTAAACTACTCCATAATTATGGAGGAAGTCATCACAAATATAATTAAAGAGTGAGAAATCATCCATCTAATGTTACAATCCAAACTCACATATTGAATTTATGGAAAGATGATTAAATCCTGTGTCTTGTAGCCTCCAATGCTCTCCCAAAGCTTCCAATATCAAAAGTCTTCTAAAATTTGTGTTTTTGATGTATTTATATCATGTAGGAATGAGCCCGAACGAAACTATCATTTCCAAGTCGAAGTGGGAGAAGTTGGACGAGAAAATACTCTACCGTGGCGCACCGGACGGCGCCCATGATCCACATTAGTGGGAAAGTTCAGAGGCCTTTTTGTCACTCTGCAAGAATTTTGCACTAACTCTCCACGCCCCGGTATGCTTGGCGCAACGCGGTAGTGTATTTTTTCCAGAGTAATTTTTTTCTCACTTTTTGACATCTAGACTTGGTCCTCGACTCCCGAATGTGATCCCCGCTTAATTTCTTGGGCTTTTACTCATATTACAAAGCTCTAATTTGTTCAAATTAACTCCAAATTATCTTAATAGCTCGGAATCATTTCCTGCAACGTATAAAATACATAATAAGTGTGAATGACCATTGATTAAGTTCAACCACAAGTAAAATGCAGTGATTAGATTACAAATTATGACTAAAATACAGATTTCTAGCCTACCATCAACACGGCATCTCTTTTCAGAATTAGTCGACTTCTAATTCAGAAACTTTCTCCAGCCGAAATACAACGTAAAAGTGACCAAAATTTATTTTTCAATTTAGATGCTAAATGGACAGAGGGTCACAAATGTGCCACCACTCATCCTCAACTAACTTATTCTAGTAGGTGATGACAATGTCTCCAATGAAATGTTTCCTGATTCAACTAAGCTCCAATCTGATTCGGCGACACCCCATCACATATTGATTATGGCTCTGTTTTGGCCATAAGTTATCTGGCTTTCTCTGATGGGTCCTTTACAATCATACTACGTTTCAATGGTATTGTCGGTAATTTTGTCCATGTCCTACTCAACGGTGAAAGCACTCCTAATTTTATACATCCCAGTATGACAAAATTTCTGAAATTGCCTATTGAAAGTTCCTAGTTGACAGTTAAAGTGTTTAGGCATTGTTCGTCAGCTTTCTCTTACCATTCAGGACTATTTTTTATTATAATCTTTTTATGATTTGAGTTTGATGGTGCAGATCTTATGTTAGGTGCGGTGTGTGTTGGACCAAGAAGCTGAATGATTTTGAAGATTGACAAAGTAACTCACAGTTGAACTAGGTCCATCACTAGAGACACAAACACATGTAAAGTTAAGGGCACGTGAGGTGCACAAGCAGGAGATAAACGAAATCTGTGATCTAAAAGAGATATCTCCTGATCGAAAAGATTGCAAATTGATAAGGAGATAGACTCCTTATTTAGTAAGAACAAAATCAAGATAAGGGAGGATTTAGGGAGTTGATATTAACTAGAACTCTTTCACTATGGAAGAGTAGCATTAGGATTCTAGTTAATTCCTTATCTACTAAATCCTATATATATTGCAGAATGTTCTTATTATAGAGAGGCGCACAAACATAGAAGCAAAATAAGAATTGAGAACAAAATTACCAAAGCAATTTTGTAAGCAGTTTGTGTGAGAATTTCCTGTGCGATTTTGAAGATACTTGAACTAGCTAGAAGAACCAGTTCCATCTGTTGTCTTTTAGTCTAGTTTATTTGTAGTAGGTGATTACAAAGTGTATCTTTCAACTTTATCTAGAAGAAATTGTAATAGGTACTGAGTATTCAAGTTAGAGTTAACTTGAAGCTTGTCGCAACTAGCTAGAGGCTAGTTTGCCACAAGGGGATTAGAGTTAGTCTTTAGGTTTACAAAAGAGTTTATTTTGTAAATGTTGTTTGGCTCATTGATTTAGTGAAGAGTTTGGGAAAATCTTACTCGGAAGTAGATCGTGGTTTTTTTCACCTTTTGAGTCAGGTATTTTCCACGTAAAATTGTTGTGTTCCTTTATTTTCTGCAATTATTATTCCGCAAACTGTAGGAGTTGGAACACATAGAAGAACCTGGTCCTTCTATAACTACTGCACACAAAAATTGGTCACCACACAAATCACCCCCCTCTTGTGTGGTATTGACATAGATATGTAACAATTGGTATCAGAGTGGGTTATCCTTGAGTGCACCACCTGGGAACTTGGAAGGACAATCAACTGTTAGGCCGCACTCTTCAATGGCCTGTACTACTCCTGGTGGAAGAACATGATGAAGGGTCACTTAATTGGAGAAGACTATGAACTATGGGACATAGTCACTGACGGTCCTTTGGCCACCATGAAGAAGACAGCTGAAGGAGTAGATGTGCCAAAGACAAGAGCTGACTGCACTACTGAAGACTTAAGAAAATGGGAAAAGAAGACCAAGGCTAAGAAGTGGCTTGTGTGTGGACTTGGTCCAGATGTGTACAGCAGAATTCAAAGTTGCACCACTACCAAGAAAATTTGGGACACTTTGCAAGTGGCATGAAGGAACTGCACAAGTGAAAATATCTAGAGTTACATTACTATATTCTCAATATGAGAATTTCTATATGAAGGAAGGAGAGACCATCCAAGAGATGTACACTAGGTTCACTACTCTGACAAATGAACTAAAATCTCTTGGAAGGACTATCTTTGAAGAAGACAAGGTTGAAAATATTTTGACAAGGGTTCTGCCAATCTCATGTGAGAGTAAGATCACTGGTATTTGGGAATCCAAGAACATGGCAACCCTCAGATTGGATGAGCTAATTGGAAATCTCACTGCCTATGAACTTAGAAGGCAGACAATGAAGATGGATGCTCCCAAGAAGGAAAGAAGTATGGCACTGAGAATCATTGAGGGAACAGATCTGGAGGAAGATTAAATGGCTATGATCACCAAGGAATTCAGAAACTATCTCATTACGAAAAAGGGCATCTCAAGAGGTGGAAACTACAACAAGGCAAAGGCACCAGAAAAATCCACCAATGAGGGATGCTACAAATGTGAAAAAATTGATCATCACATCAAGAACTATCCTCAGTGGGATGTTGAATGGAAAAGGGAATGATCTGAATGAAGTAACCGGAAGAAGGAACTGGTTCATCCCAAGAAAAACACAACATCAACAAAAGCTATGCTTGCTGCTTGGGGAGAAAGTTCAGATGAAAAATCAGATGATGAAGATGGAGATGAGCAAGCACTCATGGAAATTGGTGAATCAGATGAGGAATTAGAGGTAAGTATATCTCATCTCAAAAACAATATTAATTTCCTATCCAAAGAAAAACTCTCTGAATTATTACTTGACTTCATTGATGATTCTGAAAAAATAAATAAAGAGAAGGAACAGCTGTCTAAGGAGTGTGTAATATTAAAAGCAAAGTGTAATAACCTGGAACTCAGAGTAAGTGAATCTGTGAGTGAAAACACTGCTCTGAAGAACCAGGTTCATCCACTTGAAACAAATGTCCTAGAGTGAAAATCTGAAAATTTAAAACTGAAACTAGGAACCAGTAAGAAGACAGCTGACAACTCTCAACTCATCTTAGAAGAAAATGTAGGCAGACTAAAGGATGAGTTGTATAAGAAATATGAAAAGATAAGAGTGTTAAAGGAGGAACTTGGTAAGGTTGAGCATGAACTGGATAGAACATGCAAATGGAATAAATCCTCGGATGCTTTAACATGGCTACATGAAAATCATAGTAGAAACAGAAGTGGACTTGGCTTTGGGAGTCAACTGCCTAAATGGGATCCCAAAATCAAGTACCTCACTCTTCCTGCGAACAAAATTTGTACCCACTGTGGTAAGACTGGTCACTACAAAATTGAATAAAATGCAAAAGAGCAGGCCAGTCAAAAGAATAAAAGTTTTGTTTGGAAGAAAAATTGGTTACCAAATTGGGAAAAAGGGACTTAATTCATACTTTCTATTATAGAAAGATACCCAAGCTAATTTGGGTTCCTAAGACTAACTCCTGATTTTCTTTTGTAGGTTCAAGTGAAAGGGAGCAGTCAAATATGGTACATAGATAGTGGTTGCTCAAAACACATAACTGGCAACAAGGAACACTTCCTTTCACTTGATAACCTCAAAGGAGGAAATGTCTCCTTTGGAAATAGAAATAAAGGTGAAATCATTGGAGTTGGTAAGGTAGGTCACGTTCCATTGAGAACGTTTACTTGATAGTTGGCTTGAAATATAGCTGATCAGTGTGTCACAACTGTGTGACAGAGGTAACCTGGTTGCATTCACATCTACAAAATGCTTTGTAATTAATCTTATCACTGACAAGATTGTTTTGCAGGGAAAGAGACTGAATAATATCTATATCATAGATCTGCCCACTCTGCCAAAAAATGAACTAACGTGTTTAAGTGTGTTGGACAGTGATCCCCTTCTTTGGCACAAAAGACTTGGCCATGCTAGTCTGAATCAACTCAACAAATTAGTATCCAAGGACTTAGTGATAGGACTTCCTAACATTAAGTTCAAGGAAGATAAAGTTTGTGAGGCTTGTGAAAGGGGGAAGCAGGTAAGATCATCTTTCAAAAGCAAGAAAATGGTAAGTACCACCAGGACGATGGAACTGGTCCATATGGACCTATGTGGTCTTATGAGAACACTAAGAAGAGGTGGTAAGAGATATGTAATGGTACTTGTTGATGACTATTCTAGATTTACCTGGACATTGTTTCTAACATCTAAAGATGAAGCATTTGACATGTTTACTTCTTTTGTTAGAAAAATACAGAAGCAATTAAGAAATCAACTTGCATCAATTAGGTCTGATCATGGCACTGAATTTGAAAATGCCAAATTTGCTGAATTTTGTGATGAGCATGGCATAGATCATAACTTTTCAGCCCCAAAAACTCCACAACAAAATGGAGTGGTTGAAATAAAAAATAGGACACTTGAAGATATGGCTAGGACCATGCTTCTTTTTAGTAAACTACCCCATAGCTTCTGAGCAGAAGCTGTAAACATTGCATGCTATATCATAAATAGGTGCATGACTAGATCACTTGTAGAGAAGACTCCCTATGAGTTACTTAAAGGGAGAAAGCCCAATATATCCCATCTTAGGGCTTTTGGCTCTAAGTGCTTTGTGCACAACAATGGCAAGGACTCCCTAAGTAAGTTTGATCCTATAAGTGATGAGGGAGTATTCTTGGGGTGTTCCTCACACAATAAGGCTTATAAAGTGTATAACAAAAGAACTATGTGTGTTGAAGAGAGTGTACATGTTGTTTTTGATGAAACTAACATTCTCTCTGAAGGATAGGAACAAGTAGATGAAGAAATTGGGCTGGTCAGAAACTCAGACCAAACTGGAGCAACACTGGAGGAAGGAACGGGTGATAGAACATGTTCATCCATCCCAGGCAACATGCTAGGGGGAACTGAGCAACAAACTAATTTCCAAACCTCATTGGAACCTGTCCATGATCCTGTTCCTCAGCAACAAGACACTGTAGGATCTTCAATTAATACCCAGTTGGTTGTAAAACCACACAGATATCAAAGCTCACACCCCATTGAGAACATTATAACTAATCCCACATCTGGAATCAGAACCAGATCCTCTTTGAAAAATCTGTGCGCGTTTGATGCTTTTCTATCCCTGATTGAACCTAAAAATATTGCTGAAGCCTTGCAAGATGCAGATTGGGTAAATCCAATGCAAGAATAACTCAACCAATTTGAAAGGAGTCAAGTTTGGAATCTGGTACCTAGACCCTTTGATAGATCAATGATTGGTACAAAGTGGGTATTTAGAAACAAACTTGATGAAGATGGAATAGTTACAAAAAATAAGGAATGATTGGTGGTTCTAGGATACAGTCAGGAGGAAGGAATAGACTATGATGAAACCTTTGCTCCTAGGCAAGGTTGGAAGCAATTAGGCTCCTCATAGCCTTTGCTTCTTACACGGAATTCACCTTTCACCAGATGGATGTCAAGAGTGCCTTCCTGAATGGCTATCTCAAGGAAGAAGTATTTGTAAAGCAACCTCTGGGGTTTGAAAATAAGGAGAATCCTGATCATGTGTACAAGCTTGACAAAGCACTGTATGGACTCAAGCAAGATCCAAGGGCATGGTATAAAAGGCTTTCAAAATTCCTGCTGGAACATGACTACAAGAGAGGTAAAATTGATAGCACCTTATTCTTGAAGGAAAAAGGTAAAGATCTCTTAGTAGTGCAGATATATGTATATGACATAATCTTTGGGGGAACTTCTGAAAAACTAAGTAAAGAATTTGCTAAACTAATGGGGAGCGAATTTGAAATGAGCATGATGGGTGAGCTTAATTTCTTTTTAGGCTTACAAATTAAATAAAATTCAAATGGAACTACGATCCATCAACAAATATGTGAAAGAGTTTCTCAAAAGATTTAAAATGGAAGACTCAAAAGAAATTGACACCCCTATTGCAACAGCCACAAAACTAGATGTAGATGAACCTGGTTCATCTGTTGATCAAAAGTTGTATAGAGGGATGATTGGGTCATTGTTGTATCTTACTTCTAGTAGACCTGACATTGTTTTCAGCGTAGGTCTTTGTGCAAGATTTCAGTCTAATCCAAAGGAATCACACTTAACTACAGTGAAGAGAATCTTGAGATACCTTAAAGGCACCACAGACCTCTGTATTTGGTATCCTAAAGGTAGTAATTTTGATCTTGTGGGATATGCTGATGCTGACTATGCAGGATTTTTGGTAGATAGAAATAGCACCTCAGGTATGGCACACTTTCTGGGCTCATATCTTGTGTCTTGGGCCACTAAAAAGCAGAATTATGTAGCTCTATCTACTATTGAGGCTGAGTATGTGGTTGTTGCCTCGTGTTATGCTTAGTTATTATGGATTAAACAACAATTGATGAATTTTAGTATAGAGGTTGGCTGTATCCGTATCTTCTGTGATAACACTAGTGCTATCAGTATGACAAAGAACCATGTTCATCATAAAAGAACAAAGCACATAGATGTTAGACACCATTTCTTAAGAGACAACTATGAGAAGGGATTGATCTCTATTAAATTTTGTGCTGCTGATAAACAGATTGCTGATATCTTTACTAAATCACTAAGTAGAGAGCATTTTGAAAGGAACAGGTTAGAATTAGGGATGATTAAAATTACCTAATTGAACCAGTTCAAAAAAACAATTGGCTAGAAATTCTGAAATTGGTGTAAAAAATTAGATTAACAATTGCTCAGTCTCATAAGGTGAAAAGTATACTCTTAGGCCATTTTTTTATATGACTCACTGGTCACTAATGAAATCTTTTCTATTTTTACAAATTGAGGCTTGATCAAGAGGATTCTGAAATAATGAACCTGGTTCATCGTGATGGTTCATCTGAATAGCGAGGTATGTGTTCTACACTCTGCACAATTTAAAATACTAATATTTAAATCATGAGCAGAGTCCTACTCAAGCCCAAAATCGTCAAAAGCCTATCGAATTGACTTTGAACCAGTTCTGTTTCAACAAGAACCTCACCAAATTAAAATACCTAGATTCTAAGGAAGCCTTAATTGTCTATTAAAACATCTTCCCCTGCCTTACAGAACCATTCCTAAATTTTCGCTGACTCTTTCAAGTCGGCGACTGAGGGGGAAGAAGCTGGGTGTTCCGATTCTGAACAGGTAATTTCTGTACCACAACCTTCTTCTGAGGTCATTTCTGAGGTTGCTGAAAACTTAGAAAATAGGTTCATACTGGTTGAGTTTGTGGTAGATGTGGAAATGCCTGAGACAAGAAGGAGAGGAGGTAAAAATAAAATAGAAAAGGAAAAGGAGAGTGAGGGAGTTCGGAGCAATAAGAAGGGAAAAGGGAAAGAAGTGGTTGATTCTTCACCCACCTTGAATCTGTTAGAATGTCTATTTGTGGAGCTGAGCCAGCGAAGGAGGAAGAAAGTAGCAAGAACACAGGGGGAAGTGGATTAGGAGAAGCCGCTGAAGGACTAGTGAATCTTGGAAAGCAAGCAGATGAACCTGGTTCATCTGTTAATGAAACACTGGCAGATCTACTGAAAAAGATAGGTAACAGTTACAAACCTAAGAAGAAAAGAACTCCTAAAGCTACAAACCCTGGCACAGCAAAAGTCAACAAGAAAAGGAAAACGGCTTCTTCTGAGACTTCTGATATTTCTCTTCCAAGTGGAAGAACTACAAGGAGCAAGTTAAAGAAAAGTGAAGACGAGTTGAAGAGAGCTTTAGAGGAGAGTAAGAAGAGAAGGGTGGGAAAAAAGGGAAAGAAAAGGTTGTTGAGCCTATTAAGGCTGTTGAAGTGGATGAGATGGACCTGGTCCATCAAAGTGAACAAGTGGCAGAGGTAGAGGTTCAGACCCCTAAGCCCAAGAAATCCAAGACTTCAAGTCTTCATTTGTTTCTAAGTCTGTTGAACCATCTACCTTGGCTAAGCGAACGAGGTCTACAGTTCTTCCAAGCCTTAATTTCTTAGCCCTGCATAAAACTTTAACTGACTCAGATTCGGAATTTTTTTATTTGTTGCTCATGTTTTAACTATTTCTATTTCATTCTGTGGATTGTGACAGAATCATATTCTCTCTATCAATGAAGTTTGCTGCTTTTCTTCTTATTCATTGTCTATATTTCTTTGATAATTTGAATTTTTAGTTGATTATTGATGATTAATCCATGATTGCATATGCAATTGCCCAAGTGGTCATGAGTAAGTGTTAAAAATCTGGGATTCACACAATTTTTTTGCAACTTTTCGATGACGCCAAAAGGGGGAAGATAGTGTACTTTGAATATGTGATATTTATAACCTAATGAACCTGGTTCTTTATGATAAATGCTTAATACTCTAAAAAGTTTCACTGTTGGATTAAAGTTGTTACAGGCCTAAGCAAAGAGTTTGTCACCATCAAAAAGGGGGAATTTGTTGGACCAAGAAGCTGAATGATTTTGAAGATTGACAAAGGAACTCACAGTTGAACCAGGTCCACCACTGGAGACACAGACACATGCAGAGTTAAGGGCACGAGAGGTGCACAAGCAGGAGATAAACGTAATCTGTTATCTAAAATAGATATCTCCTGATCGAAAAAGATTGCAAACTGATAAGGAGATAGACTCCTTATTCAGTAAGAACATAATCAAGATAAGGGAGGATTTAGGGAGTTGAGATTAAGTAGAACTCTTTCACCATGGAAGAGTAGCATTAGGATTCTAGTTAATTCCTTATCTACTAAATACTATATATATTGCAGAATGTTCTTATTGTAGAGAGACGCACAAACATAGAAGCAAAACAATAATTGAGAACAAAATTAACAAAGCAATTTTGTAAGCAGTTCGTGTGAGAATTTTCTATGCGATTCTGAAGCTACTTGAACCAGCTAGAAGAACCAGTTCCATCTGTTATCTTTTATTCTAATTTATTTGTAGTAGGTGATTACAAAGTGTATCTTTCAGCTTTATCTAGAAGCAATTGTAATAGGTACTGAGTATTCAAGTTAGAGTTAACTTGAAGTTTGTCGCAAATAGCTAAAGGTTAGTTTGCCACAAGGGGATTAGAGTTAGTCCTTAGGTTTATAAAAGAGTTTATTTTGTAAATGTTGTTTGGCTCATTGATTTAGTGAAGAGTTTGGGAAAATCCTACTGGAAAGTAGGTCGTGATTTTTTCACCTTTTGAGCCAGGTGTTCTCCACGTAAATTGTTGTGTTCCTTTGTTTTCTGCAATTATTATTTCGCAAACTGTAGGAGTTGGAACACATAGAAGAACCTGGTCCTTCTATAATTATTGAATGCAAAAATTGGTCACCACACAAGTCATCCCCCTCTTGTGTGGTATTGACATAAATAAATAACAGTGTGGCTTGCCAATTTGGGCCTAACTACGATAGGTTATGCCACACGTATATTTTAATCTTAGGCCCAAATTAAGAAAATTATTTGGGTGGGTATCCTTGGCCCATCGATGGAATTGGTCCAAATTCAATCCCTATGGCGTTTATACTCCACAAAATCTATCCTTACTCCTACCATTACTAGGTTCATTGTCGATTCCTTACATAACCTTGTTGTGGTAGAGAGCTTTAGGCAACGAGATGAAACCTTAGACATTCTCAAGGATAGTCTTATGGAAGCTCAGGACCTAATTAAGTCCTTGGTAGATAAAGTGCGATGTGACATTACTTTCCTAGTTGGTGACTGGGTGTATATCCGTCTGCGCCTCTACAAGCAACTTTCCCTCTACCTCCAATGTTATAGAAAACTCAGTCATTGCTTATTTGGTCCCTTTCAAATTCTCAACTTGTTGGTGAAGTTGCTTATAAGTTAGATCTTACTGCTTCCTCCAGAATTCACATTGTCTTTCATATCTTTGTCCGTCACAAGTACATTGGGAATCCATCTCAACAAGTCACCCCAATTGATCTTCTACATCAATTCAGTCCTATGATCCTTCAACTTGAACAGTTCAGCAGCAGTGCACCATCTCTAACGAAGGACACTAAGTGGATCAACATCTTATCCAATGGACTGGATTGCCACTATTTGCGGCTACCTGGGAAGACAAACATACTACGCGACGAAGGTTTCTAGATCTAAACCTTGGGGTCAAGGTCCTTCTTGAAGAGGATGGCAATGTAACGAGCCCATAAATGAGTAGGCCAAGCCCAGACACAGCAATAGATCAACACATGCACCTAAGCATCTGGATAATTTGTGGCCCCAAAAGGAAATATCCCTGCCAAAGTCATTAGTGGAGAAGCACCAAGCTAAGCAGAAGGACAATTACTACCATATAAACCAGAAGAGAGTAGCTTTAGAAGTATGCATATAAAGCGATCTGTTTCTTTGATGCCTTAGATTCTTTTGTAGATCTGGAACCTCTCTCCCTTTTTTTTTGGTTTTCTTCAGACTTAAGTTGGTTTCTATGATGTTTTTGGTTTGTAATCGAGACGTGATATTGAAGCTATTAAGTTGAAAATATACTCTCTCATTTTCTGTTCATACCAGATAGTCTAGTGACCACCCTAGTTTTACATTCTTTATTAGTAAAAAAAAAAAGAACTTCACACTTTAGCTCTTAATTACTTGTAAAACTGTATATACTACTTTCAATAACTCTTGTCCGATGTTAAACAACATCATGCCTCCATATTTCCGTCCAAATAATTATTGCACCAATCAAATAATAATTATACGTAAAATGCTTCAAAATTTAATGTTACTTCTGTCCATGATGGTCAAGTGTATAAATATCGTAAATGCAAAAGGCAAGAAAGAAGGAGAAAACTTTGTGGTGGATTCAATATTATTTCCTCGTAAATTGAGGTAGTCTGGTACGATAATCGATGTAAATACATCCTCAATTCGTTTATTTTTACTTGTCCAGTATTCTAAAATAGATTTTCACTTTTACTTGTCACTTTTAGCATATCAAGAGAAGACAATTTCTTTTTTCTTGTTATACTCATAATATTAATTACTTATTCAAAATCATTTTTTTCAAATCCATTAAAAATATATATTAATTAATATGGGTATTGTGAGCACGTGTTTTTTGCCCGACAAAAAAATACACCTATAAAATTAAAAGAAAAATAGAATTTTCTAATTATTTTAATTTATATAGATTTTTTAGGAATTTTCTGTTAATTAATTGTTTGCATTTAGTTGCGAATTTAATATCTTAAAATCATAAAAAAATAGTAGAAAATGTTCAATATTTCATTGCATAGCATTTTAGATCATAATTGCATTTAGAATTTAATCACATGAATTAATTG
Source organism: Nicotiana paniculata (assembly GCA_005239505.1). Lineage (NCBI taxonomy): Eukaryota > Viridiplantae > Streptophyta > Magnoliopsida > Solanales > Solanaceae > Nicotiana > Nicotiana paniculata. Next base: position 72,520 of record ML334477.1, read on the forward strand.
TATTATTAAACAAAAATCACAAAAATGCCATAGTCATTTTATATTTTTAGTTTTAAATTATTAATTTCCTTTTTACTTTTAAAATTAATTAATTATTAAAATTTTAGAAATAGATAATTAGTTTTTGCAAATTAGATTTAAGTTAAGACTTAGTTTAGGATTTTATTTAATTTATTGAGGATTTAAAATCAAATAAAAAAAAAGAAAGAAAGAAAAGGAAAAGAGGCCCTCTTCAGTTTTAAAACCGGATTGGCCACTTCTAAAATGGCCCAAATTCAGCCACAAATTCGCCCCAGCCCAAACCTTTAAATTCAGTCCACACCCTTGACCCAAAAACGACCCTGCTTTGATCCTTTAAATCTCCACCCTTCGACCCTTCGAATCTAACGGTCCACAACTAACCCCTTCCCCCCTCAAAATTGTCCTAACCGACCCCCTATTCTGTCATCTTCCTCACCACCTTTCAAACCTTAGCCGCCCCTAAATCCCCAAACCTATCTGATCGGTGACCAACACTCTAAACCACCCCATAATCCCCAACACTCCCTCATCGTTAGTTTACTAACAATTTTCCACAAAGCTCCACCAAATCCGTTGAATTTCAGATCTAGAAAACTGCAAATCCTGCATCTACTCCCTTTTCCAATTTTTCCAAAAATTTTGGTTTGTTTAGGTCTAGAACCAACACTGGTTGGTTTTTCCAGTGGAATATTACTATTTCATGATAATTCCGTTTTATGTCAAGACTGCCGGAATTTGACCAAACCCTGTTCGACCGTCCACTCCCTGCCCATCTCGTTATGCTCCATTTTCTCCGGCCAGTAGGATATATTGCTACATACAACATGGATTGCACTGATAAATCCTGCCCGTGTTCATGTGGCAATCTCTCCGGCTAGCCGGAATTTTTCTCTAGTTGCTTGGTTCTATTTAATAAGTATTGTTTCTTTCTTTCTTTTTCATTTTTTGTATTTATTTTTGTTTTATGTGTATTGTTGGTTTGGTTTCACAAGTTAACAATTATATATTTTCAGTCTTCTTTTATTTTTCCTTATTATTATTCCAGATTTTTTTTTAGTTGATTTCATGAGTTTAGTTTTGTTCAAATCCTTATGTCCATACCTTGCTTGTTTCATTGTTGAGTGATTAGTCATTGAATTTTAAGTTGAGTTAGTTGTAATCTGAATTAACAAATTGAGTTAAATCTGAAAATCTTAGAAAGTTCAAGAGATTGATTTTGGGAAGATTTTCGAGTGAATTATATAGGAAGTTTTAGAAAAAGGGTTTAAATGGAAGAAAGGTTGTTAACAGGAACCTTAAGGGGGTAATTGGAAAGCAAAGATAGGGAATTTGAATTGGTTATATGGGAAGCTTCTAGAAAAGGGGTTAAAAGTGCAATGAAAATAAAAAATTAGGTTAGAAATTGGGTGTAAGAAGGTTAATTTCAAAAGGGGAAGGTGCTGAAAAAATAGAGAAAAAAACAGCTATTAAAAAATAGGACTGCTGTCCATTTTCTGCTAAAAACAGATGTTTTCCCCTAATTTTTAGTTGACAAGATTCCTTTCTAACCTCTCATTTTTTTTACAACACTTAAGATACCATATATCATTCACTCTCACTCGAATTCCAACACACACGAAATCCTCTGAAATTAAGACTTATTTTCTTCATTTTTGAGACTGAGGAAAACACCCAAAGAAATTCCATCTAGTTGAGTTGTTCTGGGTCTGCTTCTATCTTGTTGTTGCTGCTCGTGTAGCTGTGTGAGCTCTAGTTCTAAAGTTAGGATCGCTGCTTGGTTTTCTCTGTTTGTTGTCTCTCCATTAGTAGCTCAGCTTGTTTTCTTTGGATTCCAGACCTTTATTTGGTCATTTTCTTCTGTTTCTTTGCTTGAGGTATGTAAATCTTAAGCTTATTCTCTTATTTTGAATCATGGATGAAATTTTGTTGAATATATGCTGATTCTCACACTGTTTAAGTGTTGTTTTGCCAAAGTTTAAGTTTTGTTGCTTTTCTCTTGTTCTTGATCGATGTTTAATGTTGAATGTGTTTTTCTCCACTGAGATTTTGAGTTGGCTAATAGGCTATTGATGGATTTGAATGATTTAAAAAATCTTTTTATTGTTTTTTTCATGAATCTATGAAGGCTGCTTGAATTTCTTTTAAATCTGTTTGTATTGGAGGTTTTGCTGGCAGATTTTGACCATTATTTAAGCCATGTGAGTCGTTCAGCTATTCCCTGGGTTATTGTACGAGTTGCCAGATTGTGGAATTCATCTTATAATGACATTGGAATTCATAATTAATCAGTTCCAATGTTATGGCCCACTTTTTATTTTCAGTAGTTTCTTTTGGCCTCAATTCGTAATTAAGTGAACGTTCCTCTATTGAGTAGTGTATCTCAATCCATGAGTGCACTATTCAGTTAATTCAATTCAAGTTAATAATTTTGTTTCAAATGTAGAATAAAATGCAATGTTTTGATCCAGTAATGTGATTTTCATCTCCCAATGTTTGGAAGGTTGTCTAAATCGATGTTCGCTATTGCCATTTGATTTGCTAGTTTCTAAACTTGTTTTGGTATGTTTATGATAGGAAACAGTAAATATTTAGCAAGTTCAGTAACTTAGTTGTGAACACTGTGCTGAATATATCTTCCTCTGTTAATGAAGCTTCCAAAATTTGCTAATTTTCTTTAGTTCCTAAGTAATGAAAATTTCGCGTTTTTAGTGTTCTGCAAGTTCACCCCTTACTCCAAATCTAAGAAGTTTGTTTTGGATTAATTTCTTTAGTTCCTCCGTTGAAATCTATCCTTGTCCACGTTGAATTTTTACGAACTTTGGTCCCTTACGAACAAACTCAGATGGTAGGAAAATTAATCCATTCATGAATATTTGTAGATTGCTTTAGGCACGCTTTTAATCTATTATCTTGATTATGTATAAGTTTGTGTAAAATAATCACGATTTTCCAAAATAAATCAAAGTATGCGTTCGCGTGACTTTGGCCGAACAATCTTAATATGAATAAAGCTTGATTAGTTGTGTACACGTACGCTAACATGATTTTAGCCCCATATAAAGCGGGTTTACTCACATGTTATCCGTTTTAAATATAAATCCTTAACGCCGTAATTAGAAACGGTAAAAGGTTAAAGTCACATAGGTTCTAAAAATACATAATTGAACAATTTAATTAAGCCATGTATGATTAAAAGCGACTGGGTTAAAACCACGGAATCCGGGAGTGCCTAACACCTTCTCCCAGGTTAACAAAATTCCTTACCTGGTCTTCTGATTTAGCATACTTTAAACAGAGTCAAATTTTCTCGATTTGGGATTTAAAATAAACCGGTGACTTGGGACACCATAAATTATCCTAAGTGGAGACTCTGAAATTAAATAAATAATCACATTTCGATTAATGTCACTTTAATTGAAAAAACTCCCTATCCCCTTGGGAAAAAGGAGGTGTGACAGCTCTAATGACTCTGTTGGGAAACGAACCCAGAATCTCTGGTTCAGGGTTCAGAAATTGAGCTTGTAATGTAATCTGCAGTTGGCTTTATTATTTGTTGATATTATTGTGTTTATGGGCCTAATGTGCTAATTGCCACTCATTTACCGCTTTGATATTATTTGATCTAACGACCCGGCCGGTCGTTCCGAGAGTTATAGTCATGTTTCCCCCATTTTTACTTCTTTATGTGTTATTCAGCTGTGTTGAGTTGTATCGAGTTGGTAGGTTTGGGTCCGGAGTAGTTTTGGAATGAAATAAGACATTTAGTCTCTTAGTAACAAAGCTAAGTTAGAAACGTCAACCGGAAGTTGACTTATGAGTAAAAAACTCGGATTTGGATTTTTATGATTTGGTTAGCTTCGTTGGGAGATTTTAGACTTAGGGGTGTGTCCGAAGTATATATTGGAGGTCGGCGGTAGAATAAGGCTTGAATTGGCGAAAGTTGGAAATTCGGCGATTTTGGTCGGCAGTGGAAAATTAGGTATTAGGATCGGAATGGAATTTACGGAAGTTGGGATAGGTTCGTAGTGTAGTTTTTAATGTGAGAGCAAAAGTTTAGGTCATTTGGACGTGGTTCGATAGGTTTCGGCGTCGTTGGCGAATTTTGGAAGTTTAGAAGTTCTTAGGCTTGAATCCGAGGTTGATTTGGTGCGTTGGTATTGTTTTGAGTGTTTCGAAGGTTTGACTAAGTTTGGATAGTGATATATGATTTGTTTGAATTATTGGTGGAGGTCCCAAGCGGATCGGGATGATTTCATATGGGTGTCGGGGAGCTTAGAATTTCGAAAATACAGCTGAAGTTGTTGTTACTGGTGTGTCCGCACCTGCGGATGGGGAGTCGCAGGTGCGATGATCGCAAAATGGGAAGCAATCGCAGATGCCGAAATTGGCCATCTAGGCCTGGAGGTAGGTGCGGAGGCATAGCCGCACCTGCGAGCCCGCATGTGCGATGGGTGAACCACAGATGCGGAAAGGGGCGGATAAGTGGTTTTCGCAGATGCGCACTTGGGACCACAGATGCAGAATCGCAGGTGCGAAGAAGAGGGTTGCAGGTGCAGAACCCCTGGGCAGAACCTAGATAAGTAACACTTCGCAAATTTTGCCCTTTTTCCACCATTGTTGAGCAGTTTTGAGCTTTGGGCGGTGAAATTCAAGGAAGAAACAAGAGATATCACTGAGGTAAGTTACTTGGGTTTATTTACGCGCATTTATGATATTTTTTTCACTGATTAGCCATAGAATTAGTAGGGGTTTAGGGTAAAACTGAGGGAGTTAGGGCTTGGGTATGAGAGAGTTTTAACTGAGGATTTGAGGGACCAAACGGAGCCCGATTTCAACGAATTTTATATGGTTAGACTCGGGAGAGGACAAGGTTTCTAATTCTGCCATTTTTGACTAGTTTAGAGATATGGGCCCGGGGACCGGGTTTTAGTCTATTTCGTATTTTTGGCTAAATTATGTAATTTTTCTTGTGGAATTCGATTCTTTAGCATATGTTGATAGTATTACTTTATTATGGACATATTCGGAGCTTTTGGAGATCGAGTCGAGGGACGAGGACATCCCGGAGTAGGATTTTACGCTGTTAAGGTAAGTAACAGCTTTAACTCTGGTTTTGAGGGTATAAACCCAGAGAACTTGATATCATGTGACTGTTTGGAGGTGATACCCAAGCTAGGTGATGGGAGTGTACGTGTATACCGCGAGGGATTAAGACTTGGTCCGTCCCGTGAGGCTGTGAGGCCTAATAGCCATTATCTGCGTTTATGTATTTCCATGTTGTTGAACTTGACTGCCTTCATGTTAGAGATCATGCTTAGGCTCTATTCATGCTCACGTTATGTGCACTCAGTCATAGAAATTCTTGTACATGTTTACCTCAATCTCTATTATTTTGCTGAAATATTGTGATACTTGGTTTGGGTTGTGTTCCCTTATTTGTTAAGAATTGTGAGACTAGAGAGGTACAGGACTGAAGGAGGCCGATGGCCTGTTGTGAGATATTTGATTATAGCACGTGAGTTGTCCGTGCAGCACGTGAGTTGTCCGTGCGGATCCAGGTATTGATACCATAGCAGTTGAGTTGTCCGTGCGGATCATGAGATTGATATTATGGCACGTGAGTTGTTCGTGCAGCACATGAGTTGTCTGTGCTTAGCACTTGGGCTGTAGGAGCCTCTCCGGAGTCTGTACACCCCTAATGAGCGCAGGTACCTATTGAGTGTGTGTATTGAGTACTGAGTGCCGAGTGTTGAGTGATGGAGTGACATTGCTATGAGGTTTCATTTACTTTTGTTGTTGTTGCATTTACCTGTTAATTGCCTTGTAGCATTTGTTGATTTATGGAAATTACCTGCTTACTACTGTTTATCCTTAATTGTGAAAAGAAATAATTGGATTGTTCTGCTTAGCTCGTCACTACTACTCAGTTCCTTAGTTATTTCTGTTACTACCGAGTCAGTTGTACTTGTACTACACCTTGCACTTTATGTGCAGATCCAGATGAGTTAGAGCTTGATGATCGTTGAGTTCAGGCCGACTATCTTTGGAGATTGCAAGATAGTTGCTAGCGTCCGCAGGACCTTGTTACTCTTTTTATCATCTATTTCTTCTTTTGTACTGTATTGACAGTTAGACAGTTTATATATCTTAGTTCATATATTTAGACGCTCATGACTTAGTGACACCCCGATGTTTGGGGCTCGTTTCCGTATTTTTATATTATTTATATTCAAAGTTAGCTTGTTATGAGAAATTCTAATAATGAACATGTTTTATTAAATTCATATAATCAAATTGGTAGTCATTGTAGACATGTAATTTTTGACCATTCCCAAGATTTTACACGGTATATCGTTTAAATATTTAGTTTAGGTCTAATATCGTTCTTTTAACTAGTTTTAACTTTATTGCTTTATTTTATCACAAAAAAATAAAAATTACAAAAAATATTTTCTTTATTTTAGCTAATAGGTATTTGATCTAGTTACTTTTAATGTACCTTATTTTTCATGAAATTAAAAAATATTATATAGTCTTAGTTTTAGCTAATAGCTTTTGCTTTAGTAAATATTAAGTATTAGTTATATTTCTTTTGAACAATAATAAAAATAAACATGTTGTAAATTGCGGGTGCGTTTCACGTGACGTGTACAAAAATAACAAGTGCGATACCATGACTTGTTTAAATAAATTCCATAATTATTTAAAGATAATTAAAAGCGGTATAAAAGAGATAATGCACAAAAGGTTTTAAAATATGTAATAATAAGATAATGAGGCCAATTACTAATAGTTAAGCGACTGTGCTAGAACCACGAAATTTGGGAGTGCCTAACACCTTCTCCCGGGTTAACAGAATTCCTTACCTGGATTTCTGGTTCGCAAACATTTTTTAAACAGAGTCTAAAATTCCTCGGTTTGGGATTTCAATAAATAAATGGTGTCCCGGAACATCGTCAAAAATCCTGGTGGCGACTCTGAAAAAAATAAAAATAAATCCCAAGTCCGAATAATGTCACTTAAAGTGAAAAAACTCTCTTATTACCCTTCATTAATCCGGGGGTAAAAAAAGGAGGTGTGACAGCTCTAGCGACTTTGCTGGGGATCGAACCCAGAATCTCTGGTTCAGGGTTCAAGAATTCGAGCTTAGAATAATTGTTATATGTTGGCTTTACTTATTACTTGATTTTATTTACATGTTTGAGCCTAATGTGCTAAATGTTGCTTTTTACCGCTTTGATATTATCTGAACTGTATATAAATTACTACGAAACCCCTCTCTTCTATCTTCAGAGGAGCGCACGCTGGCGTGACTCCTTTCTGTTAGTGTCATATCCCAATTTAGAACGAGGTTCAGACAAGTTGCAAAGCCGGATGATCTTTTGGTTACCGGTAGGCTGCCCCCCCGGCTCCAGTTATCCGCTCGGGTAAGCCAGGTCTAGAACAATACACCAGAGATTTAAACCTAGAATAACTTAACCTCATACCGGATCCCTAGTAGGAACACCTATTTGCATCACGTGCATTTGACTTAGGGGACTCAACACAAGGGTTGGGTCCGTGTAGGATAGGCGTACACGAAAATGAAAAGACCAACCTGATGCATTTTATGTGCTATCTGTGCATTTAATTTGTTTCGGATTGCATGTTGACCGACTTTTAGACTAAGTGAGGAAAACCAAAAAGAAAAAACAAGTTTAAGGTATGGGAGAGGATTTCACTTGTTTCTAAAAATGGTGTCCAAAATATCCCGAAACTCTGCCGTATTTTTGAAACAAACAAAGAAGAAAAAGATTTCTTGAAAAATAAAAAGGAAAAAAGAGTTTTTGAGAAAGAAAAGAGTTAGTCCAAAATGGGTTTTGTTTTTCCTTTTCGTGTCAAAACTGGCAGAACTATGCGGGTCTGATTCTCACCGGATGTGAGATACGTGGGTAAACCTCATTGGTTCCGGCCCACAATTTTTAAAAAATAAAAAAATAAAAAAATTTCTTTACTTACGTCTTTAGAAAGTCTTTCTTTTATACCACAATTTTCAAAAAAAATCCAAAAGAAAATATTTTCCCTTACTTACTTCTCTAGAAAGTTTTTCTTTGAGACCCCAATTTTTAAAAAATTCAAAAATATTTTCTTTTAATTTCTTCTAAAACTCCAAAAAAAACATTTTCATTATTTTTTTAGAATTTATTCTTTTGAAAATTGAAAAGAAAATTCAAGATTCAAAAAATATTTTTTTTAGAAGTCTTTCTTTCATAATTTTAACATAAAAATCCAAAAATATTTTTCTTTCGTTTTTAGAATTTTTTTTTTTCGAAATTCCCTGAAAAAAAATATTTTCGTCTTCTTTATAAGTCTTTCTTTCGAAAATTAAAAACGAAAACAATTCAAAATTCAAAAAAGAGTTAGTTTATTTTCTTTATTCTGATCTTCCCGAACTACGCAAGATCTGATTCATGTTCCCACATGATACGTAGGCAACCCACATCAGGTTCGATCGAATGGTTTGAAATAAATAAAAAACACAAAGAAAAAAGAGCAAAAAAAAAAGGAAGAGAAAAAAAAAAGAAAAAAAAAGAGTGTTTATTCTAACATGCTTGTTGTTTTGAAATAAAAGCTTGACAGAGGTCTAATATCATTCTTTTAACTAGTTTTAACTTTTTTGCTTTATTTTATCACACAAAAAATAAAAATTACAAAAAATATTTTCCTTTATTTTAGCTAATAGGTATTTGATCTAATTACTTTTAATTTACCTAAGTTTTCATGAAATTGAAAAATATTATATAGTCTTAGTTTTAGCTAATAGCTTTTGCTTTAGTAAATATTAAGTATTAGTTATATTTCTTAATATCGTTACTTTATTTCTCCTTTAATATTTTTATTAATTTGGATAACTAGTATCTTTGTCATCTTATTTATAAGTTTTCCTTAAAAAAAAGAAAAGAAAAAGAAAAAAGAATAGGAAAATAACGAAAAACAAAAGCAAACTTTTGTATTTTTGATTAAATATTTACGTTGCTTAGTTAAGTTAGCTAATAAGAAGGAATTTTAGTTTGATCTTAATTTAAACCAAAAAAAAAAGGAAAAAATAAGAACCAATCATTAATTGTCACATGGCAACAAGATTCCTTTCTATTTTTTGCCATAACAAATTCTGCCCCGCACAAGCACATGAGGCATGATTATTCCTCTCTTTGGCTTTTTGTGCAAAATATATACACACACCTAACAGATATACGCATACAGAGGAAGACGACGGGAGAGCAGGGGTGAGGAAACAAACAGCAACGTGGACAAGCACAGCTCATTCATTCATTAGCAGAAGTTACTGATTAAAGGTGCGAGTCAATTTCGAAAAATCCCTTTCATTCATTGTCAGTTTCCCGGCGAGGTTGTCCGTTCGCGGTTCCGATTTCGGGTCCGATGCTTTTGTTGGGTTGCGTTTTTCCCTTTCATTTTGTACATTCTTGAGCTCTTGAATCAGTTTTGGAAACAAAATTCTCAAAGAAATTGAATTATGTATCAGTAGATCGAGAGTGTTCTGTTTTCATAATTATATCTTCAATTGAGGTAAGTTAATAGATTCTTCTCTGTTTTAGAAATGGTTTTCACATGCAGTAGAAAAATATTTTGATTTTCCTTTTCTTTTCTCTTGCCCTTTTGTTATCTACTTAGAAAAGAGAGGAATCAAGTTTGAATCCTATGACCTCTACTTGTGTGGATATGGTTTTTCACGAGAAAAATGGTTTAAATCAAGGGATTTTTACATAAATAGCCTGTCATATTCATTATTTACTTTTTCTAGCCATATAAATAAATTATACATTCATTATACATAATTATACACATATAATACATACATTATGTATATATTATACGTTCACCGATTATTTTTAGTTTAAGCAGTTGGGTGGGCGGCTATTTAAGTTATTATAATCAACAAGTCTTAAAGAAAAGTTATAGAAAATTCATTATAGTTGTAAATCTCCGGTTTTGGTTGAAGTGTTTAGTGCAAATTTTATAGTGGTTGCTCCTTTAGGATTGGGAAAATTGGGAGTGGCTTCCATTTCTGTTTCTAAAACAACACTCTTTAGACGTGTCCGTAGTGGGGATGGACGGCAAGAATAAAAATCGAACCTATTGTTAATTGTTCAAAATCGTTAGTTGCTTTGGGGGTGGAATAGATTATCATGATTACGGGTACGATTTTCGTGGCATGGTCTCGATACGTAAATCTCAATTCGGGTGTGCATTTCATGTGACCCGATCATAACTGTGAACAATAATAAAAATAAACATGTTGTAAATCGCGGGTGCGTTTCGCGTGACGTGTACAAAAATAACAAGTGCGATACCATGACTTGTTTAAATAAATTTCATAATTGTTTAAAGATAATTAAAAGCGGTATAAAAGAGATAATGCACAAAAGGTTTTATACTATTTAATAATAAGATAATTAGGCCAATTACTAATAGTTTAGCGACCGTGCTAGAACCACGGAATTCGGGAGTGCCTAACACCTTCTCCCGGGTTAACAGAATTCCTTACCCGGATTTCTGGTTCGCAAACATTTTTAAACAGAGTCTAAAATTCCTCGGCTTGGGATTTCAATAAATAAATGGTGTCCCGGAACATCGTCAAAAATCCGGGTGGCGACTCTGAAAAAAAAAAATCCCAAGTCCGAATAATGTCACTTAAAGTGGAAAAACTCCCTTATTACCCTTCATTAATCCGGGGGTAAAAAAAGGAGGTGTGACAGCTCTAGCGACTCTGCTGGGGATCGAACCCAGAAACTCTGGTTAAGGGTTCAAGAATTCGAGCTTAGAATAATTGTTAAATGTTGGCTTTATTTATTACTTGATTTTATTTACATGTTTGGGCCTAATGTGCTAAATGTTGCTTTTTACCTCTTTGATATTATCTGAACTGTATATAAATTGCTACGAAACCCCTCTCTTCTATCTTCAGAGGAGCGCACGCTGGCGTGACTCCTTTCTGTTAGTGTCATATCCCAATTTAGAATGAGATTCAGACAAGTTGCAAAGTCGGATGATCTTCTGGTTACCGGTACGCTGCCCCCCCCCCCCCCCCCCCCCCCCCCCCCCGGCTCCAGTTGTCCCCTCGGGTAAGCCAGGTCTAGAACAATGCACCCCAGGTTTAAACCTAGATTAACTTAACCTCATACCGGATCCCTAGTAGGAACGTTTATTTGCATCACGTGCATTTGACTTAGGGGACTCAACACAGAGGTTGAGTCCGTGTAGGACAGGCGTACCCGAAAATAAAAAGACCAACCTGATGCATTTTATGTGCTACCTGTGCATTTAATTTGTTTCGGATTGCATGTTGACCGACTTTTAGACTAAGTGAGGAAAACCAAAAAGAAAAACCAAGTTTAAGGTATGAGAGAGGATTTCACTTGTTTCCAACAATGGTGTCCAAAATATCACGAAACTCTGCCGAATTTTTGAAAAAAACAAAGAAGAAAAAGATATCTTGAAAGATAAAAAGGAAAAAAGAGTTTTTGAGAAAGAAAAGAGTTAGTCCAAAATGAGTTTTGTTTTTCCTTTTCGTGTCAAACTGGCAGAGCTATGCGGGTCTGATTTTCACCGGATGTGAGATACGTAGGCAAACCTCATCGGTTCTGGCTCACAATTTTCAAAAAATAAAAAAAAATTCTTTACTTACGTCTTTAGAAAGTCTTTCCTTTAGACTCCAATTTTAAAAAAAAATACAAAAGAAAATATTTCCCCTTACTTACTTCTCTAGAAAGTCTTTCTTTGAGACTCCAATTTTTAAAAATCCAAAAATATTTTTCTTTACTTCATACTTTAGAAAAGTCTCTCTTTGAGTCCCCAATTTTAAAAAATCCAAAAATATTTTCTTTTAATTTCTTCTAAAAATCCAAAAAAATATTTTCATTATTTTTTTAGAATTTTTTCTTTTGATAATTGAAAAGAAAATTCAAGATTCAAAAAATATTTTCTTTAGAAGTATTTCTTTCATAATTTTAACATAAAAATCTGAAAATCCAAAAATATTTTTCTTTCTTTTTTAGAAGTTTTTCTTTCGAAATTCCCTGAAAAAAAATATTTTCTTCTTCTTTATAAGTCTTTCTTTCGAAAATTAAAAACGAAAAAACTTCAAAATTCAAAAAAAAAAGAGTTAGCTTATTTCTTTTATTCTCGATCTTCCCGAACTACGCAAGATCTGATTCATGTTCCCACATGATACGTAGGCAACCCACATCAGGTTCGATTGAATGGTTTGAAATAAATAAATAAAAAGAAAAAAGAGCTACAAAAAAAGGGAGAGAAAAAAAAATGAAAAAAAAGAGAGCGTTTATTCTAACATGCTTGTTGTTTTGAAATAAAAGCTAGACAAAGGTGGTCGGTTTGTTGGTTGGCAATGGAAAGTCACAAAAACAATCCAAGATCTCTCGTAAATAAAAGCATCTTCTCAACCGAAGGAACAAGAACCACTATTGTTGGTCCAACTAAGGTCACGAAAAGACAAGTAGACAAGTTGGTGATAAAATGGAGGCAAATGTTGGCTGACTACTACCAGTTTTGAGCAACAGGATATGCTCTGCTCGGGATGATTTGATGATGGGGAGACATAAAAATTCTTTCAAGTCCTTTGGGAAATTAGTTGCTATGAAATCTCACATGCCGTCAGTCCTGAAATCCGATAGTCAATATTGTGGAACGGTTTGATGAAAAAGTCAAAATTTTGAGTGTTGAATCAAAAGCAATAAAAGGGACCGAATGTCGTAGTAGTGCTGATGTGCAACTTTGTGGCTAAGATGCCGCTTAGCAACTGGAAAGTCACTCTTCTTTTAGCCATGGAAGCTTATTTTATCGTCTTTTCTTCTTCTTTTTGTGCTATCAGAACCTTCTATCCTTTATTCTATTAAAAAAAAGAAAAAAAAAGCAATGAGCCATTTCGTGTCCATTTTGTGCATAGTTCTTTTCACGCTTGTTCTAGTGACATGACATACATGCAAAATTTTTGGCCAGATCTTAGAAAACTGATTTAGTCTTGAATCGGATAACTGAGAAAGAAACACTTTTGAAGATGAATAGAGACACGAAACATTTGGAAAAATAAGCACGAGCCAAGTTTACATGGAACAAAAGCAATCATGCTTATAATAGTTAAGGATCTCTATCTTTTGAATCATTGAGAAGATCGGGCTTAAGGATAATCAGACAAGTTGAAGTTTGTATAGCACTAAGAGATAGAAAGTGTTTTTCAAAAGAAGGTGTATCCCAGTCAACTTGAAATGTATCAGTTTATTGGCAAAATGCATCTTCTACATCAAAATAAAATTAAAAAAAAAGGCCATCCAAATTGACAAGGGTCATTCACTGCGAGAAAAATATTGCTCATACAACTTTACACTGAAAAAGACCCAGAAAGCAACATGTTTTAATGTGGTGATTGTGAAGAGATAATATATTTGGCGTTCTCGAGGCTAGGAGGCCTTTTTTCCGCTACTCAAACACTTTATACCCTTTGTTACCCCTTTTGAGCCTGTGTTATTTTCTTTGATCACCCTATTTTTGAATCAAGTTTAGAGTCAAAAGTCAAAAAAATGAAATAAGAAAAAAAGAGAGGAGAAAAGTCCGTGCCCAAAAGTACAAACTGAGGAAACTCTTAGGAAGTTCAAGTGAAAAAAGTTAAAAAAAAAGAAGAAAGAACAATCAAAGGTCAATGCGCCCTGAAAAATAAAGGCTGGGGTAACTTGTTTTGAAAAAAAAAGAGAAAAAAGAAAGAAAAAAAAGAGATACAGAAGGAAAGATGAAAAAAATAGTTAGTTCAGATGTTTGAACTACGTTAGACCTGATTCCTTAAAAAAAAGGATACGTAGGCAGCCTTACACGGTTCGGTCCAACCAAAAAAAAGTCAAAAAAAAAAATCCAGAAAAAATCCCTAGTAGCTTAAACTGGGGCAAACTTTTTATTTCACTCTTAAAGGAGTCGATTCCAAGAGTTGTAAGTCTACAACTCCTCATTTTGAGTCTACTTTAAGACTTCATACCGACCCTCCTTTACAACCCTATCCAAAAATCTTCCAAATAAAGACCTCCTGATATGACTTCAAGAATGCCAAGAGAAGCATGCAATGAGCAACGGTTGCTACGCAACATAGAACACTGTCTGTTGCTCACACAAGAAAGCATGAAATCAGCAACAGTTGTCACACGATATAGAACACTGTCAAGTTGCTCACAAAAGAAAAAGAAAAAGAAAAGAAAAGAAAAATGAGAGAGTCTTACTAGTGAAAACCCTCACGGACACTGTAAGGCAATGGTAAGCAGAGATGAATAAATGAGAGAGGCTTGTTGGTGAAAACCCATCGGGCACCACTGGTCGAAAGTTAGTCGTGAAGCTACGGCAAAGGATTGGCAAAGGTCATAAGAATGGTGAAAGGGAAGATTTGATCAGTTGGATAGATTGGCCGCTGAGTCCAAAATTCATGTCATGATCATTAAGGCTAGTTACCATAAAATAATAACAAAAAAAAAACAAAAAGAAAAAAAACTCTGCCTTCTGTCTTTCCCGACAAGGAGCATTTCTTGTTAATATTGTTTCTTTTGCGTCATTGTGTCCTTCACTCTGAGTCAGTCCTTGTCAAAACGAGCATGAAAATATTTCAAAATCTGCTACCAGCTTTTCAGTTGCAACAAGTGAATTTGGCAAGCACACTCAGTTTTTACAGTCAATCAGCATTGAGGATTCGTGCAAAGGCTTTCCCCCCAAAAAATAAGAAGACTCTTGTCAGCCTACTTGGCGCAAACAAAGATAACTGGTGATTTTCTCTGACAGAAAAATTGCTCCAAAAGGCAAGAAACCACTCAACATATCAAAAAAAGTCGCCTAAGAAAAGATCTCCTGTTGGGATAAGGCTAACTGAGCCACAAATACAAATGGTACTAGGTGTGAAACAATCAGGGTTGATGCAGAGCAAAAAAGTCTCTTGAAACCCGACTCAAGTTGGTTGAGCAAAAGCCAAGCTGCTCAGGACTCAAGGCCACAAACCGACCACCACTTTCAAAACTGACAGAATTTTCTTTGTTTGAAACAGGAACAAAGCAGTGCAAGGAAAGTGGTTAAAAAAAAAGAATTGAAGAGAAAGAGCTGACAAAGGTAAGTTTCTCAAATCTTTATCTTTGTCTTCTTGCTAGTGTGCATAAAATTTTGTTATTGCTCTTCGCATTTTTCCTCCTAGGATAAAAAGTCCTAGTCTGATGGATGATCTCCCAATAAAAATCTTAGTCTGATGAATCTTTCTCCTAAGATACACAAAAGAAAAAAAAAGACCTAGTCTGATGAATTTTCTCCTAGGATCGAAATCTTAGTCTGATGAATCTTTCTCCTAAGATAGAAGACCTAGTCTGATGAACTTTCTCCTAGGATAGAAATCTTAGTCTGATGAATCTTTCTCCTAAGATAACAAAAAAAAAGGATCTAGTCTGATGAATTTTCTCCTAGGATCAAAATCTTAGTCTGGTGAATCTTTCTCCTAAAATAGAAAACCTAGTCTGATGAACTTTCTCCTAGGATAGAAATCTTAGTCTGATGAATCTTTCTCCTAAGATAGAAGACCTAGTCTGATGAACTTTCTCCTAGGATAGAAATCTTAGTCTGATGAATCTTTCTCGTAAGATACCAACAAAAAAAAAAGACCTAGTCTGATGAATTTTCTCCTAGGATCGAAATCTTAGTCTGATGAATCTTTCTCGTAAGATACCAACAAAAAAAAAAGACCTAGTCTGATGAATTTTCTCCTAGGATCGAAATCTTAGTCTGATGAATATTTCTCCTAAGATAACAAGATAGAAGACCTAGTCTTGTGAATTTTCTCCTAGGATTGAAATCTTAGTTTGATGAATCTTTCTCCTAAGATAGAAGACCTAGTCTGATGAATTTTCTACTAGGATAAAAATCTTAGTCTGATGAATCTTTCTCCTAAAATAATAAAATACCCTAGTCTGATGAATCTTTCTCCTAGGATAAATGTCTTAGTCTGATGAATCTTTCTCCTAAGATAGTAAAAACCCTAGTCTGATGAATCTTTCTCCTAGGATAAACATCTTAGTCTGATGAATCTTTCTCCTAAGATATATATAAAAAAAAAATTGAAAAAAAAAGAAAAAGAAAAAATCCTTCTAGATTCATTTTAGCATAGATACACAATTCAGTAGTCTCATTTTCCAACATAGGGTCTCCATCCCCTAGTTGATTTTGTTTCTAGACATAGGGTCTCCACTCCCCAGTCGCTTTTCCAACATAGGGTCTCCACTCCCTAGTTGATTTTAGACATAGGGTCTTCACTCCCTAGTCTCTTTTCCAAAATAGGGTCTCCATTCCCCAGTTGATTTTATTTTTAGACATAAGGTCTCCACTCCCTAATAGCTTTTCCAACATAGGGTCTCCAATCCCTAATTGATTTTATTTTAGACATAGGGTCTCCACTCCCTAGCTTCTTTTATAACATAGGGCTTCCAATCCCTAGTTGATTTTATTTTAGACGTAGGGTCTCCACTCCCTAGTCTCCTTTTCCAACATAGGGTATCCACTCCCTAGTTGATTTGATCTTAAATGTAGGGTACACCATGCCCTGATATCTTTGGCAATATAGGGTATTCCATTCCCTGGCCACATTTTCCCAACATAAGGTACATCAATACTTAGTTGAGGCATCATTTCGAAAAAAGGAAACACCACCCACAAAACAAAAAAAAGAAAAAGAAAATCATCATGTCATTTTCGGGATACACCATTCCCGACCTTTCGTTGCTTTCAATAATAAAGTAGTATAGATTTTATTACAATAACTCACCAAAATTTTCCTAGTGAAAACTGGGCAGAACATTTCGTTCGTTTGTTCTTGATTTTGCGCAGATTGCAATTTAGGACAATGGTTCGAGACGATCAAAAGAAGAAGTTTCGATCCAGAATAAAAGAAAAGAAGAAAAAGAGAAGTCCAAACCCAAAGTACAGAAGCGAAAAAGATGTGGACTGCTCAAGACAAGATTGAAGTCACAAGCTATGCATGTCCCGTCTTGTAACGACCTGACCGGTCGCATTGCGTTGTCAAACCCCGTTAGCCTAAATAAAACTTCCCATAGCGGCTTATTTTAATTTATGACTTGCGGGGACGGGTGGTTCGGGATTCATAAGTGTTTAGAGTGCTATAGGAACACTTGGTTCCTTAAGGTTGGCCTATAAGGCCAAGTTTGACTTCGGTCAACATTTTTAGTAAACGACCTTGGAATCAAGTTTTGACGGTTCTGGTAGCTTCATATGATGATTTCGGACTTGGGCATATGTTCGGAATGGGTTTTGGATGACCCTGGAGTGTTTCGGCGCCCAATAGCGAAATAAGAGTTTCCTTAAGTTCATATTGTGGCTTGGGATGTGTTTTTGTGTTATCGAGTTCAAAATAGAATTTCGAGACCGAGAATAGTTACGTTATGTCATTCATGACTTGCTCGCAAAATTTGGGGTCATTCTGAGTAGTATAGGTCAGTTCGGCGCATCGTTAGCGAATTCAAGAAACTTAAAGTTCCTAAGTTTGATTCTAGGGGTTTTGAGGTGTGATTTTGAGTTTTAGCATTGTTTGGGTGTTCCAAAGACTCGAGCGAGTTTGTATTATGATTTGGGACTTATTGGTATATTTGGACGGGGGCTCGGGTGGGCCCAGGTGCCTCTCGGGCACCAAACAAGGCCAAAAACCAGCTGGAGCAGTTGCTGGTGTACCTTATCTGGTGTGACCGCAAGTGCGGTTGCCCAATTGCAGGTGCGAGACCGCTCCTACGGTCCTTGCCTCGCAGGTGCGGCTTCAGGTGAGGCTTCCCATTTCTCGTAGGTGCGGATAATATCCGCAGCAGCAGAGCCGCAGGTGCGAGCTCCTCTCCGCAGGTGCGAGCCCAGGCCCCTTGCTCCTCTTCCGCAGGTGCGAGTCTTTTCTCGCAGGCATGAGACCGCAGGTGCGGAACCACAGTAGGCAGTAAGTTCTTTAAAGCAAGGGATCATTTCATTTCACCCCATTTTCTTCCTCCATTAGAGACCTTGAAAGCTTGGGAAAGAGCTCCACGACCTAGCTACTAAAAAGGTAAGTGAACTATACCCTTAAGTTAGTTAATTTATGAATTCCTAGTTGAATTAACTACCTAATTAGTGGAAAATTAAGGAATTTGGGTAGTAACCTAGGGCTTTCGAGAATTTAGAGAATTACCCGTGTATTGGTCATGAAATCATACAAAAATCATATATTAATGATCCTTAGGTTATGGGTGAGTGTTTCCTTCGAGAATTTTTCGAATCCGTGCATGCAGGCCCGGGGGTGGATTTTGGGATTTCTTCAAGAATGATGAATTTGACTAAATAATAGGAGAATTCCATGATTTGAGTATAATTTGATATATTTACGTAATGTTTGGTTAGCTTCGAGTCCTTTGGGTGACGAGTTCAGATTTTCGGGTGCATTCTTGAACCGAGGAGTAGGTGCGACGCGAGGTGAGTCTCCTTTCTAACCTCATAAGAGGGAATTGTCTCCGTAGGTGTTTTAAATGTTATGTGTGATAATTGTGGGGGCTACGTACGTACAAAGTGACGAGAGTACGTACATAGCGGCTGTTTATATTATCTTTGGGTAGTTAGGTCCACATCTTGCCTTGTGTTTTACTTGAAACGAACTATATGCTTAATAAATTAAATGTTACATGCGGCTTATTTCCCTGAGGTCATGGAATTTGAGAAAATTTGTAAGGAATTGTTCTTTGGAAAGTAATTTAAAAAGGAATATTGTGTGTGTATGTGACCGCTTCACAATTTACATTCCGCGAGCGGAGTGTGGTTTCCCCCACTCTTATCGGAGCGGGCCGTACGCCACGACGGATTGGAAGATGCACTTATGGTTCGGGCCGTTCGATCCTCGGCATTGCATAGAGATGATTACTTTATGGTAAAGATGCACTTATGGTTCGGGCCGTTCGATCCTCGGCAGTGCATATATGTGAGTAATTTAGGGTAAGGTGCACTTATGGTTCGGGCCGTTCGACCCTCGGCAGTGCACGAATACGACTATCTTACCACTCAGGCCGGTTGTCCTTATCTTGTATGCACATGATTTATTGGTTACTAAATTCATGAACATTGATTTAACAGATATTTGGGGGAAGGTGAAGTAGTAATTGTTTATTTATTTCCAGTACTTACTTGGATTTCAGTGCCTTGTATATTTGCTGCTTCACTGCCTTTACATGCCTACCGTTTTCATCATATTCTATTAAATTATGTTGTTGGACCTTAGTGAGTGTCAAGTCGACCTCTCGTCACTACCTCTTTGAGGTTAGGAGGGATACTCACTGGGTACATATATATTTATGTACTCATGCTACGCTTCTGTACTTAATTGTACAAGTTTCGAGGCTGGTGCATCTGGTTGTCAGACCGGAGTTTGATTCTGATTATAGACGAACCTGACTTCACGGTGAGATGCTTTCTCCTGGCGATCTCCGGCAACACCATGGGGTTTCTTTTGCATTTTTCCCGTCTATTTCTTTCTAACAGTGGGACTGTATATTATATCTTTTGTATATTCGGTTAGAGTGCCCGTAGGACTTGTGACACTAGTTCCTGGCACACACGTAATATTTATTATGGATTACAGGTCTGTATATATATTGGCTCACGCCTCCTCATGACCGCTTTTGATTAAAAACTGGCTAATTATCCTTGTCGATTTATGTTTCAAGTTTTAAAAATTGAGTATATGTTGAAATGTTTAGTCTAATAAAAAAAACCCTTAGTAAATTGAGTGTTGGCTTACCTGACCCCGTCGTTGGGCGCCATCACAACCTAAGTTAGGATTTTGGGTCGTGACAATATGGTATCAGAGCACTAGGTTCACATAAGTCTCACGAGTGGCGGGCGAACCCAATAGAGTCTTGCGGATCGGTACGGAGACGTCTGTACTTATCTTCAGGAGGCTATAGGGTGCTAGGTGACGACGCCTAACCCACACTACTATATAAGTATGAAGGCAAGGGTCGTGTAGCTTTTACCCGAATGGTCGGGATCGAATCCACATGGAGCCTATAGATGGGAGTGAGTGTATAAGTGATCTAAAAGGGCCGAGTGTTTCTAATTGCACTTCTAAACATTGGTTGGTGTTGAACTATACTAAATGTATTCTATTGTTTGAAAGCTAAGTAATGACTAACTTTGTTTTGTTTTTGTTGTTGTTTTCTAATATTGATAAAGGCACTAGGGTCGTGACTATTGCCTAGGTTGATACACAAAGGGATTCAATTCTAAGTTCGGGGAACTTGCTAGGGATATAGATATAACCAAAGCACGAAGGTGCTCACTCTATACCTCTCGGTAGTTTGAGTGATTATACCCTAATTGCCTCTCTCGAGTCCAATTGGGTGCTCACTAATCAAGCAAGATAGGCTTAGGTAGGGTGTTACTCTCTCGAGGTTTAACCCGTTAACTAGGGATCAAGTAGGGTTTTACCATTTCTGGGTTTAACCCCTTTGATTGGGACTACCAATCTCTTGATAATGCCCTAATTTCCTACTAGGCTAATTTCTAGACTCAAATATTCTTTCTCAAGAAAGACCCAAGTCATGGAACGGTTAATTAGTGTTTGCAATCACTAATTATAGCAATAAAAACCTTAAAATAGCCTAAATAGCCAACACCCATTAATTTTCCAACCTTAATTTCAAAACCCCATTATATACCCACACTAAGGTTGAGCCACAACCCTAGCTAATGGGTCTAGCTACTCATAATCAAAGATGAGGACAATGATAGAGAAGAAGAACAACCCATTTCATTGATTCCTAACAATGAAATTGAAGTTTTCAATGTTAAAAAAATGCAAGAATAAAGCTAAAGAAATAAAAACCCTAAAATATTCACGAGCTCTCTACTCTGAAAAACAGCTAATATGTTCCCCCCTTCTGTAAATAAATTACAAAATAGTCTATTTATAGTCTGCCAATTTTTCGGATAAAAATACCCCTGAAGTACCACCGCGGACCGCGAAAATACAACCGCGGTCCGCAAAAATGTTAGGACCTCATTGGAACGCCACCGTGGTCCGCGAAACTTCGACCGCGGCCGCGGTGGGAACTTGCAATTCTTGGGTCTCACTGGAACTCCACCGCAGTCCGCGAAACTTCGACCGCGGCCGCGGTGGGAACTTGCAATTCTTGGGTCTCACTGGAACTCCACCGCAGTCCGCGAAACTTCGACCGCGGCCACGGTGGCTGATGGCTTGAATTTCTGACTCAGTGGAAATGCACCGCGGTCCGCGAAAACATGACCGCGGCCGTGGTGGCTGATGGATTGAATTTCTGACTCACTGTAAATGCACCGCGATCCGCAAAAACACGACTGCGACCATGGTGGCCTTGTTGTCTTGAGCAGCTTTGTTGGGTTTGCTCCTTGTGCCGGATTCACTCCTATTTTGAGCATATATTTAGACTGAATGCCTTCATTTCTAGTTCAATCCTGCAACAAGCACAACGTATAAGATTTCGGGGCTATGTTGTGTAAAATTGTATTCAAAATTCACGTATTAGGGAACGGAAAACGAGGCAAAAATCCAAGTTATCAACTCCCCCAAACTTAAACTCTTGCTTGTCCTTAAGCAAAACAAAATAAGCCCCACCCCTATGAGAGATTTCACAAAAATTTGGCTGTACTATTGGTGACCTCAGCTAGCATCAATTGGAACTAACCATAGCCCCTAATGCGAATGAATCATTGACAATGATTGAACTTTTCAAAACCATAGTTTCAAGCGCGATACAAGAGCTTCAAGGATTGGCCCAACTCATCAGTGAACTTCTAACTATTACCTTGGTCAGTGTGGATCCCAGACTCTTATTTCGTAACTTTCCCTAAGCATCTCACCTTTTAGAATAATGACACTCAGAACAAGGAATATGGTGAATCGCTCATCACTCATTAAGGAAAGAGTTCCAAGTTCGGCTCAAAGTACCATAGGCTTGCCCTTTGTGTAAATCACCACTAATGTAGGCTTCACTCGACCTGAGATCATACAGGGCTTTTGTGGAGTCATGATGAAGGCTTTTGGTCAAGGGTAGGACGTATTTGGTTAGAGTGAGTTTTGTCTTTCCTTAAGCACTTCATTTTTTCTTGTTGCTCTCAGATTTTCTTGACTCTTTGAGTCTTTTTATCTTTTGTAGGGTTGGAAAGACACTTTTTCATCAATTTCCCTTATTTTCTTCTTATGCTATCCAAACCTTTGGCATCACTTTTTCATCAATTCCCTTTATTTCTTCTTTTTGTTCATTCTTTTCTTTTCATTCTTTTTCATTGCCTTTTCTCTTCTCTTTCTTTCTTTCTTTATTTTGTGCCTTCTTTTTCACTTCATCACATCTCTCGTCTCTCCCCCAAACTTATGCTTTTTTTTCCTAGCGCCAAGGAAAGATCGGGTGCCAAGAGAGGGTAAAAGAATGGTTAAAGACTTGTAACTTGGGTACAAAGAAAAGGCTTAAGGCTCAAAAGGGTTGACTAGGGAATATTTCTCTTGGAAGGTCATGGATGTGTTCAATTCTTTATTCAAGCCAAGGAAAGCCTATAGTCACTTCTCAAGTCAAATTACACCTAGAATTTCGCCTAGACAACACTCAGGGCAAGTTCTAGACTAGTGGCACTGAACTTAGGCTTGAAATTACGAATTTCTCACCACTCACAGCTAAAGGACTGTTGCAGAAACAGAGTCGAGGTCCCACAACAACCTTAGTCGTGCTTTGAGTAACAAAAATGGTCCCGAAGGACCACCCCATGATTATAGGCCAACACAAGAGTCTCAAGATCATCACTATCACCATCCTCAACACAACGCTTTGTCTTTGACCATAGGATCAAATGAAACTGTGTTAGGCCCAAGTGAAGCTTTGCTTGAGGCACCGTTATTGAAAAACAAAACAACAAGAAAAGGAAAAATAGACTGAAACCCTTAAGAAGGTTGTCACACTGTCCATCCTTGGGAAGAGCCACCCGGTTCACACAAGTTCCACCTTTGGAAAGAACCGTGGCGTTAAGAAAACCAAAGGCTTATTGCTCACGAGAAAACCAAACAAGAAGCTATGAAAGAAAAGTAAGAAGCTATAAAATAGAAAAGAATTGCGTAAAATAATGTAAAGTGCATGGGATGGAATGAATATGTACAATAGGGAAATTAGATGAATATACATAAGGGATGAATATTTACAATGGATAGTTATCTTATACATACCAAAAAAAAAAGAAATAACGTAAAGAAAGAGAAACAAAAAGTTGTTTTCATTATACAATCCATTGTAGCCAAAATAAAATGCCTGTAGGGCCACTCCCCCAACTAAAAGAAAGCATTGTCCTCAAT
>ML334479.1:0-32507 GCA_005239505.1 Nicotiana paniculata
AAGTACATAAAATGCGAGGTAAATAATGCTTAAAATCACGAATTCTAGCCACACATCAATATGAAATAAAATATATCACAAAATGAGACAGTAATATACGACCACTCGGGTCTCAGCATTTTCGACGTGAAGCCTAGAATTTTATACTTAACATGATTTCTAATATGTCCATAATTACCACATTAATAGAAGAACAACTATCATTAGGGAATAGTCACTAAGCGGTTCCATGGTATGAACCAGGTTACAAGTCTCACAGAGAATGCCTGCACGCCCGTCACTTGGCACGTGCGTCACCAATTCAAATCGCATAACAAGTAGTTCGGAGTTTCGAACCCTCAAAACAAAGTTTGGAAATTTTACTTACCTCAAAACCGGCTAAAATACTACCCTGCAGTGCTTTTGCCTCTAAATTTGGCCTCCGAGTGCTCCAAATCTACGAAAAATCATATGTATATCATTATTATATGCCAAGGAACGAACCCTAATCAAAATTTATCAAAAATACTCAAAAATCCCAAAATTGGTCAGACCCGATCCCCGGGCCCATATCTCAGAATTCGATTAAATTTATAGCACAAGAATGTTCATCCTCCCACGATTCTATACATACCAAGAACACTGAAATCGGAGTCCAAATGACCCCTCAAATTCCCATTTTAAGGTCTCTAACTCACAAGCCTTAATTACCCATTTTAGCACTGTTTTTCCCAAATTTTTCACCACTAATCAGACCTTTAATCACATATAAACGAGTTTTAAGTCAAACATCCTTACCTTAATGAAGAACAATCGATTTTCCTCTTCAAAAACCCTTCAAAAGCTTCAAACCCCAATAAGAATGCTGAAAGAATAACCAAAATTCGCTAAAGGTTAATTTTTATAGGTTCTGCCCAGCGATGACCGCACCTGCAGTCCTATTCTCGCACATGCAGTCCCAGGTGCGCACCTGCGAAAATGACTTAAGTCCGGGCATCCGCACCTGCGCAAGAAGCATCGCACCTGTGGCTCCCCATTCGCAGGTGCGGAAACATCAGAAGACTCAAAACTCCCCGATGGCCATCCGAAATCATCTCGAGCCCCTCGAGACCCCAACCATAAATACCAATAATTTTCATAACCTCATTAAAACTTAGTCGAGCCTTCAAAACACCAAAAACAACGCAAAAACACTCAAATCACCCCAAAGTCAAACCTATGAACTTTAAAACTTCTAAATTTCACCAAGGATGCTGAAACCATCCAAAACACATCCGATTGACCTGAAAATTTGCACACATATCCAAAATGACATTACGAACCTGTTCCAACTTGCGGAATTCCATTCCGACCCCGATAGCCTATTTTCCACTGCCGACGGGAAATCGCCAAAAACTAACTTTCGCCAATTCAAGCCTAATTCTACACCGGATATCAAAACTTCCTTCCGAACACACTCCTAAGTTCCAAATCACCTAACGAATCTATCCGAGCTATAAAATCCACATTCTGAGGTCGTTTACCTATAAGTCAACTCCCGGTTGACTTTTCCAACTATTAAGCTCATTTGAGAGGCTAAGTGCCTTAATTCTCACCACGACCACTCTGAACCCAAACCAACTGGCCCAACACATCATAATTAAGTTAATTAACACATGAAAAAGCTGAAACGGGGAAAACGGGGCTAATCTCACGGAACGACCGGCCGGGTCGTTACATTCTCCCCCACTTAAACATGTGTTCGTCCTCGAACGTGTCAAAAGTTGTTCCCCAACACCATCAAACTGCCGCGTAGCCTACCATGCACATACTCGGGGGTGATCCCACATCACCCTATCCCATATAGGTCCAATAGCACAAAACATTCAAAATTTTGAAATTCGACCGGACTTATAAACCTTAGAACCAATATTTCCACTTCAGAAATAATTTACGAGATCAAAATTCCACAACTACAAACTGAATAAGTCTGCACATGCTGGATCAAGCCATATACGCACCCCAGATGAAATGACATAATACACCGCGTGACTCAAACACCCATAGCGATAACTCCTCATCACAATAGCTACTCAGAGCAACCCAATACCGGTACATAACCTCTTATCAAGAAATGCCTCGCTCTAACACTTTCATATACTGCCGATGATGACAAAAACACGTAGAAACTAACAACCATTCGTCCGATCAGTCAAAAATGAAGCTCCCCCTTCCCAAACATGAATTATAGCAAATTTCTAAGCCGACTCCCGATATTTATCCTTCCAACTATGCTGTAGATAATTTTGACAATATTCATTCTAGGTCCACTTACCTCTTCTCATCCATCACGACCACTCTGATGACATGACACATCAATACAATTCGAAGCCATAACCTGTGCAACTCGTGCACTCAACAACAACATCCCAACATAATCAAATTATATAAAAGACTCACACAAGAGGGCTATCCTGCCATTAACAGTTACCCTCACAACATCATGCTAAAAGCTTGGCACATATCGTAAAAATCAAAACACACGAATCCAATACGAAAGGTCATACCCCTACATAACTCTGCTACACTGAGTGATCCCATCGAAACGCTATTCCACATGAAATACTTCAAGCCACCAGTAGATACCATTTACTTAGTCATCTGAAATTGCCAATGCCGCCTAAGAATTTTGACCTTCCTTCCAGAACTGAACCGTGAACTCACACATGCAAATCTCGACTCTACACAATGTACCGCATATACCAGGCCATCATATAATAAATATGGAAACTTCATAACCCCTTCCGATCCACAAGCAACTATGTACCCAACCAACCAAGAACTTACATTTGATCCCATCTAGAAGCAAAATCACTATAACTCTCATGCTCCTGTCACCAGTAGAAAATACACATCTCTAACCGTGGTAGAAACCATCAGGAACCATTCGAATCCTATTTGCACGACACCAAACCGTCATAACTGAATCCTTCTAACTAAACCACGCAATGCAGGTCACCAACACCCAAGAGCATTGCTAGGAAACACATGTAGAAACTCATTGCCTTATAAGCACCCAAAACATATCCCTTACCATGCCGATTCGACCCACTACAAAGATGTCCTATTTATCCAAGTTCCTTCTGACTTACCCTCGAATTGATAATTCTCCTTGTCATAATACTGCAATTCTCAACCTAGACTCACCACGTGAGACCCAAGCATAAGACCATACAGTCTAAAGCTCATAAGCCGCTGAATACTCTCCCAAATATCCTCAAACTGAAACCAATATAGCACATAATCAGGCAACCAACTAATCATTAGCAGACTCCCCCACTTGGCGCAAAGCCATAGATCAAAACAACAATAACCCACAATGCCCATACGCCATCACTGCCATAATACCGCAGTGGGATTCAACTAAATCCTTCATAATCTCATACATAACTCAAACCATTAAACATCCCAAATCATCTCCAACCTCGCATTCACCATTGCAATAGTCGTGCCAACTCCCACAAATGATCTAAACTCAAATTGCAACATATATAATTATTGGTAAAAGAGAACTTGCTACAAAACAACATAAGAGGTCTTCCCATACACTCACACTCGAGGCCATATGGCAACTCCAAACAGAAGTCAAACACTCAACGGTTCTCGCTACATATCCATCCAATCCCTTTTTGTCACAATCAAGAAATATAAACACATCTCACCCTCAAATCACACTCATCACATAGTCATCTAGTCACCAAGTCTCATCAATAACGACACCAACGGACATATAAGTCCCCAATTACATGAGCTCACACAAAGGAAATCTTGGCACTCAAGCCACAGACAAAAATTCAGCCTCAAGTCCTCCAGGGTGGTCGTGATACCAACTTGTCACGACCTGATTTCGGAGTCATGATGGCAATTGTCGTAGAACTAGGCAAGCTGCCCATTTATCTAAACTAAATTCAATTTCCAGTAAAAATACAATTTTAAAACGAAATTACTGATAATACTAATAATCTGAAGTTTTGAGAGAAAATTTAAAATCTCCAACCTCGGATCTGGTGCACTCAGTCATGAGCTACTATAACATAAAGCAAGGAAAAAGAGAAATGGAAAACATAGTATCAAAATAAATAACAACAGGTAGAATAAGAAAGAGAAGACGAGGTTTCGATCGCCAGCTACTACCTCGACAACTCCAATGAAACTCTGACAGTTGTTCAGTATCCACTACGGGGTCCCGGTGTACCTAGGTGCAGGGGGTAACATGATACACCAACTCAGAAGTAACGAACCCAAACTATAGTGACGGGCTAAACCTTAGTATTTAAACCATCAGCATACAAAATTTAGGCATGTTCACAGTTTATCAGAAAATAACAACAGAATATGCTAGATATACCTCAATATGTTCTACATGCCAACATGTCACATGTGAAAATGCACATCGTGCTCACAACTCTCCCACAGAGACCCAGTACTATATATGGCTCTCAGGCCCAGGGAAGTTCCATCCCGGAACATGCATAACATCGGTGACCGTAGTCACTCCGTACTAAGGAAAAAGGCCAGTCCAGCCCGACGGAGAAGATCCCTCTCCGGAATACAACACTCGGACAATATACATGTCCAGGGAAGAACCATCCCTCACATAACATCAGCATCGGACAAGATCCATGTCCAGGGAAGATCCATACCTCACATAACATCAGCTTCAGACAAGATCCATGTCCAGGGAAGATTCATCCCTCACATAATATCAGCTTTGGACAAGATCCATGTCCAGGGAAGATACATCCCTCATCATCAATATGCTCACTAGGGGTGTAAAGACTTCGGAGGGGCCCTAGTGACCCAAGCGCTATATCAAGCCAATGAAGGCATGATTTAAGTATCTCTACGGTGTGTAGTCCGATCTCATAACTGTCTCAAAAATAGGCTCTCGTCCTCACTCGGTCATTACTCTCCAGTATCACTCACATAGATCACAGATGCCTCCATCAGCCCGAAACAATGATAAGTATGCCTATAATTAACAATACTAAGATTGAGGTATGAACTGATATGCTATAACAGGAGTGAGTATATGGAATCAAATAAATCACAAAATGAAACAGTAATATACGACCACTCGGGTCTCAGCATTCTCGGTGTGAAGCCTAGCATTTTATACTTAACATGATTTCTAACATGTTCACAATTACCACATTAATAGAAGCACAAATATCATCAGGGAATAATCACTAAGCGGTGCCATGGGATGAACCAGGTCACAAGTCTCACAGTGCACACCCACATGCCCGTCACTTGGCATGTGCGTCACCAATTCTAATCACATAACAAGTAGTTCGGGGTTTTGAACCCTCAGAACCAAGTTTGGAAACGTTACTTACCTAAAAACCGGCTAAAATACTACTCCGCAGTGCCTTTGCCTCTAAATTCAGCCTCCGAGTGCTCCAAATCTACCAAAAATCATATGTATATTATTATAATATGCCAAGGAACGAACCCTAATCGAAATTTATCAAACATAACTCAAAAATCCTGAAATTGGTCAAACCCGACCCCCAGGCCCATGTCTCAAAACTCGATGAAATTTATACCACAAGAATCCTCATCCTCCTATGAGTCTATACAAACCAAGAACACTGAAATCGGAGTCCAAATGACCCCTCAAATTCCCATTTTAAGGTCTCTAACTCACAAGCCTTAATTACCCATTCTAGCACTGTTTTTCCCAAATTTTTCACCACTAATCAGACCTTTAATCACATATAAACGAGTTTTAAGTCAAAAATCCTTACCTTAATAAAGAACTATCGATTTTCCTCTTCAAAAACCCTTCAAAAGCTTCAAACCCCAATAAGAATGCTGAAAGAATAACCAAAATTCGCTAAGGGTTAATTTTTATAGGTTCTGCCCAGCGATGACCGCACCTGCAGTCCTATTCTTGCACCTGCGGTCCTAAGTACACACCTGCGTAAATGACTTAAGTCCTGACTTCCGCACCTGCGAAAATGACTTAAGTCCTGACTTTCGCACCTGCGGCCCTCTTCTCACATCAGCAGGCTCGCAGGCGCGACCAGGCGTCCGCACCTGCGCTCCTTGACCAGGTCCCCCACTTCCGCAGTTGCGCAAGAACCATCGCACATGCGCCCATCGCGCCTGCGGCTCCGCATCCGCAGGTGCGGAAACATCAGAAGAATTCACACCAGCAACCTTTTCACTCTTCAAAACTCCTCGATGGCCATCCAAAATCATTCCGAGCCCCTCGGGACCCCAACCAAAAATGCCAAAAATTCCCATAACCTCATTCAAACTTAGCCGAGCCTTCAAAACACCAAAAACAACACAAAAACACTAAAATCACCCCAAATTCAAGCCTATGAACTTTGAAACTTCTAAATTTCACCAAGGATGCCGAAACCATCCAAATCACATCCGATTGACCTGAAAATTTGCACACATATCCAAATAACATTACGAACCTGTTCCAACTTCCGGAATTCCATTCTGACCCCGATAGCCTATTTTCCACTGCCGACCGAAAATCGCCAAAAACTAACTTTCGCCAATTCAAGCCTAATTCTACACCGGACATCAAAACTTCATTCCGAACACACTCCTAAGTTCCAAATCACCTAATGAAGTTATCCGAGTTATAAAATCCACATTCTGAGGTTGTTTACCTATAAGTCAACTCCCGGTTGACTTTTCCAACTATTAAGCTCATTTGAGAGGCTAAGTGCCTTAATTCTCACCACGACCACTCTGAACCCGAACCAACCG
This sequence comes from Nicotiana paniculata, assembly GCA_005239505.1. Classification (NCBI taxonomy): domain Eukaryota; kingdom Viridiplantae; phylum Streptophyta; class Magnoliopsida; order Solanales; family Solanaceae; genus Nicotiana; species Nicotiana paniculata. The sequence continues at coordinate 6,754 of ML334479.1, forward strand.
GCCCAACAGATCATAATTAAGTTAATTAACACATGAAAAAGTTGAAACAGGTTAAACGGGGATAATCTCATGGAACAACCGGACAGGTAGTTACACAAGTAGTCATCCAATACCTATGCCGTCAAGCTACGGTTAGACACAACACTTACCTCAATTTTGGCAGGCCACTCACTGCTCAATTACCGCTTTTCCTTTCGAATTCACTTCCAACACACTCGAATATAATCATAAATAGTTTAATATCATTAATTAATGCTAAAGGAACCAACTTTACTGAAAATTATGGTTTTCCTAAGTTTTCTCAAATAAAGTTAAAATCCGACCCCGGGCACGCTTGGTCCAAACACGGGGTTCGGACCAAATTATGTCTACCCATTCACCCTCGAGACTGAATATGTAATTTGTTTTGAAATCCGGCCTCAATTCGAGGTCAAAATCCCATTTTTACAAAATCCTATAATTCTACCCAAATCCTCAATTTTTACCATGAAAATTCTAGATTTTTGATTTAAAAGTGATGAAAAACATTGGGTAATTGAAAGAGTAGAGTTTAAAATTGATTACCTACACTTTGGGGATGAACTTTGGTGAAGAAAATCGTCCTTAGGGATTGGTAGTTCGAAAAATATAAGAAAAACAGGTTCTGCCCGTATTAAAATCTAGTTTTATATGACTGGGCAGGCCTTGATCGCGTTCGCGATGGGCCTGACGCGTTCGTGATGGGTCTGCCGCCTTCGCGATGGGTCAAGTCCAATCTCCTTCACGTTCGTGTTGGATGGGACGTGTTCGCGGAGCTTTAACTCCACAGGCCATCGCGTTCGCAACCAGGTGGTCGCGTTCATGTAGTAGAAATGCAATCTACCCTCCCTAAGTCTCGTTACACTACGCGTTCGCGTGGACCAGGTAGCATTCGCGTAGGGTCTCCCCCCAGCCCATCGCGTTCGCGTCAGGGGTCCTGCATTCGCATAGAACAAAAAGGGGCCCCAGCATTTTACTCTACGCGTTCGTAACTGGGTAATGCGACGCGAAGAAGAAAAGAACTAGGCACCAGAAACAGCAAAAACCAACAAATTTTTCTAAGTGTAAAACATTTTGTGGCCTATCCGAAAGTCACCCGAGCCCTCGGGGATCTGGACCAAACATGCACGCAAGTCTAAAAATATCATACGGACTTGATCGTGCGATCAAATCATGAAAATAACATGTAGAACTATGAATTAAACCTCAAAACTCATCATTTTTCTCAAGAACACTTAAAGTTCACTATTTCTCAACCGAACATGCGAATCACGTCAAATAAACTTCGTTTCTTATCAAATTTCACAGATAGCGTTCAAATACTATAAAAATTCTATAACAGGCTCCAGAACCAAAATACGATCCCGATACGAATGGTTTCAAACGTTAATTCTTTTCTTTATTTCATTAATAATCCAGCAAAACAATTTCTTTCAAAAATTGATTTCTAAAGCTTGGGACCTCAGAATTCAATTCCGGGAATACGCCCAAATTTCATATTTTACTACGGACCTCCCGAGATTGTCAGAACACAGATCCGGGTCCATTTACTCAAAAGGTTGACTCAAGTCAACTAAAACCAAACTTTAAATTCTAAAAATTAGTATTTCTTATATTTTCACATAAAAGCTTTCTGGTTTCACGCCCGGAATGCACACGCAAATCGAGTTAATTAAAATTAGACCTTTTTATGGCTAATAAGCCTAGAACAGAGTCTTATGATCCCTTGGGTCATCACAATCTCCACCTCTAAAACAAACATTCGTCCTCGAACGGACATAGAAGATTACTTGAATTGGCAAACAAGTGTGGGTATTTACTCTGCATGTATGACTCGGACTCCCAAGTAGTTGTCTCAACGGGCTGACCTTTACACTGCACTCGAACTGAAGGATATCTCTTAGACCTCAACTGACGAACCTTCTGGTCTAAAATGGCTACCGGCTCCTCCTCATAAGTCAAGTCTTTGTCCAATTGGACAGAGATGAAATCTAACACGTGGGATGGGTCACCATGATATTTCCGGAGCATAGATACATGAAATACCGGATGAACGGAGGATAACCTTGGAGGCAACGCAAGTCTATAAGCTACCTCCCCCACTCTATCAAGAATCTCAAATGGCCCGATATACCTAGGACTCAACTTTCCCTTTTACCCAAATCTCATGACACCCTTCATGGGTGATACCCGAAGCAATACTCTCTCTCCAACCATGAATGCCACATTACAAACTTTACGGTCGGCATAACTCTTTTTCCTAGACTGAGCTGCACGAAACCGATCCTGTATAATCTTGACTTTATCTAAGGCCTCTTTAACTAAGTCTGTACCCAATAACCGAGCCTCTCCCGGCTCAAACCATCTAACTGGCAATCTAAATCATCCACCGTATAATGCTATAGGGAGCCATCTGAATGCTCGACTGATAACTATTATTATAAGCAAATTTCGCTAACGACAAGAATTGATCCCAAGAACCTCCAAAGTCAATAACACAAGCGCGGAGCATATCCTCTAAAATCTGAATAGTACGCTCGAACTGATCGTCTGTCTGAGGATGAAATGTGGTGCTCAGCTCAACTCGGGCACCCAGCTCATGCTGAACTGCCCTCCAAAAGTGCGAGGTAAACTGTGTACCTCGATCAGAAATGATAGATACGGGCACACCGTGAAGGCGAACAATCTCTTGAATATAAATCTATGCCAGCCGCTCCGAAGTGTAAGTACTTGCCACTGGAATAAAATGTGCTGATTTAGTCAGCCTATCCACAATAACCCAAACGGCGTCGAACTTCCTCTAAGTCCGTGGGAGTCCAACAATGAAGTTCATAGTGATACGCTCCCACTTCCACTCAGGAATCTCTATCTGCTGAAGTAAACCACCGGGTCTCGGATGCTCATATTTAACCTGTTGGCAATTCAAACAACGAGCCACATAAGCAACAATATCCATTTTCATCCTTCTCCACCAATAATGCTGCCTCAAGTCTTGGTACATTTTGGCTGCACCTAGGTGAATGGAATACTTAGAACTGTGAGCTTCTTCAAGAATCAACTCATGAAGGCCATCAACAATAGGCACACATATACGACCCTGCATCCTCAAAACACCGTCATCTCCAACTGTAACTTTCTTGGAACCGTTGTGACGTACTGTGTCCCTAAGGACCATCAAATGCGGGTCGTCATCATGCCGGTCTCTGATACGCTCGAATAAGGAAGACCGAGAAACTGTATAAGCTAGAACATGGTTGGGAGAAATATCCAACCTCACAAACTGATTAGCCAATGTCTGAATATCTAAAGCTAGCAGTCTCTCACCAACTGGAATACATGAAAGGTTTCCCATACTCACTGCTTTTCTACTCAATGTGTCGACCACCACATTGGCCTTTCCTAGATGATACAAAATAGTGACGTCATAGTCTTTCAATAACTCTAGCCATCTTCATTGTCTCAAATTAAGATCCTTTTTCTTGAACAAGTATTGGAGGATATGATGATCCGTGTAAACCTCACATGACACGCCATAAAGATAGTGCCTCCATATATTCAATGCATGAACAATGGCTGCCAACTCTAAGTCATGGACCGGATAATTCTTCTCATGAATCTTTAACTTTCGAGACACATATTCTATCACCCTACCATCCTGCATCAATACTGCTCCAAGCCCAACACGGGAAGCATCACAATATATCGTGAAAGATCCTGAACCTGATGGTAACACCAATACCGGTGTTGAAGTCAAGGTTGTCTTGAGCTTCTAAAAGCTCTCCTCACACTCACCCGACCATTTAAATGGAACACCCTTTTGGTTCAATATGATCTTAATAGTTTCTCATAATCAATTGCAGAATCATCAACTAAACTTCACATTAACAATAATCTCCTTTCAAACCTTCACAATACTGATAATGATATGCGACGAATGGAGAACTCATAATTATCTACCTGAATTAACATGTTTTATCTAACGCCATATGGGCGGGCACCTACCTTGTAGGTTAAAGCTCAATAATTATAACACAGATTTGGAAAATTATGCACAGATAAATTTTATACAAAAATTTTCAAATAAACCTAACAGGCATGACTCTTATTAGTACTATAGTACAAAATTTAATTTCACAAGAGAGAATTTAAGCACAAGAATTTTCATCACAAGGACCTCGTCCTTATATAACTTCCACCGCGGCTCGTAGCCCGATTTAAACATACCAAATCATATTAAAATGCGAGGGTCTCGCCCTCCAGTTCTGAATCACAAGTAATATGCACATCGTGCCAATCGAAACATTTCATTTTCTTCTTTTAAATATTTTCGTTAAGCAAAATTACAACATGTATTGATAGACATATCTATCTCCATAGAATTACTCAATACACGTATTCATATAAGTAGATTTCAGGGTTACGAATAGCACCCATGAGTGGAGCATATTAGGAGAACTTTCTTAGATACTCATAACCGAATCAAGTTAAGGAAATTTCCACTTTATAATAACTAGAAATTGTAATGACACTATCTGATACAACCTCAGCCATACCGTAAAAAGTATATCAACAGGCTGGGTCTCCACCTCTAGGAGTCTGACCTCCACCTTCGATATTCCGACCCATTTTTCCCTAATTGGTCATGTAAGTTGAGTTGTAACTGCAATGGAGCACGTAGCCTGAGTGCTCTGATGAAATATGACTCTCCCAAGTCTAGGACAATTTCTACCACTAGCCGAAATGAAGTATCAACATGCCTTGAGTCGTACAAAAAATTTGCAATCATATTTGAGTCCTTTAATGAGTCTGGGGACTCCCTCTCTGGCTATATGAACCGAAGTAGGAGTATGACGGGCTAACTTATCGAACCTGATGACATATTTTGACACCGTCGTAGTGACCTAAAGCAACCGTTCAAACCCTATGGAGAGTCCGAGGAACAAACTCTTTCAAAAGAATTTATGAGAACTGAGTCAAGTAGTTGATGTTGCAATGGTTGGTCGTCCTCTTCGTAGGCTTGCCAGAAACACCGGCAGCCAATTTCTTCTTTTACTATGTTGACCCAATACTACCAAGTTACCCCCTTTATTCATATACTCTTCGTTATTCTTTGGGGTAACTCTCATCCCTATTGATGCACAATTATCACAAAAGTAGAGCTTTATACAGATAAATCTTGGCACAAACACTATGGTCTAGAAGCTTGTCAACCACTGCACTCCCTCCGAAGCACCCCAAAATCTAAAATCATGACTTCCATGTTGTGTAGACCTTCCGCAGATTTAAAGTTGTTTATATAACTCCTTTGGTATTGAGGTATAGGGTTATTAAGTAGGAAAACATACCACAAGTCCTATCTTCATCTCTTGCAAAATCTCAGGCCTTATACATTCTGGACAACACCGATATAACACATGATCCCGCAATCTATTCCTTGATAGTGGACTTCCCACTTGGCACGAATTCATAGGTCAAAATGTATGATAATCCACAATGTTAAACTTTACAGCTCATATAAATCAATCTCGTTGCTTTCAACTTATTCCCATGTTCTACAATACTTCATAGCAGCGGTCAAGAAAATAATGTGGGTCCTCAAAAGATGTACCACTGAAATGGAGTGGAAATAGCTTGATGAACCTGTCCAGTCTCCATAAAGAATTGGAAGTCATAGCTACCCCATCAGCAATCGGGGCTGCAGCAACTGTCTGAACTACCCCAACTAGGTTAGCTGCTGGGGTCTGGATCTGAGGAGTAGTCTGATCAGGAGTGTGGGTAGCAGGAGTCTAGACCCCTCCTCTAGCCTGAGATACAGTTGCTGCAACAGGGAGTGCGCCAGTCTGGGCTACACTCTCCATCAGGCCCACTAATCGGACCAAGCATCCTGAAGTACCGGGGTGGCAACAAACCCCGCAGGGACCTGAGCTGGTCCAGCTAGAACGGTCTGAGCTGGAGCCCCCCCCCCCCCCCCCCCCCCCCCCCCCCCCCCCCCNTGCTGGACGACCGGATTGTTGGTTAGCGGAAGAAGAAGCACGCGTTCTCGCCATTTGCGAGAGAATAGAAGATTTCAATCAATATTTTTTTTGAGATATCAAGAATCACACGACGAGTAGAAATAAAAATGAGTTTGTTCCTAACTTCATAGACTCTGAGAGATAAGTACAGATGTCTTCGTACTGATCCCTCGGACTCTATCAAGCTTGTTTGTGAATTGTGAGACCTATGCAACCTAGTGCTCTGATACCAACTTGTCATGACCCAAATTCCCAAACCACGGGATCGTGATGGCGCCTAACACAAAATAGTTGCTAGGCAAGCCGATATTAGAACTCGATTTGCTATTGTTCCTTTGGCTACTTATTTAAACGCAATAAAAAACAAATTTAGAATATATTAAATCTAATGTTTTACGATGATTAGCATTCCAAAAATAGAATGATGAATAAATAAATAAACCAAACCACGAACTAAATATATAACTATAAAACTACCACAGGTTCTGGTGTCACAATTCATGAACTACTAACAAATACTACAAATAAATGGGCTGAAAGAAATAATGTATCTGTTTTGAATGAAATAAAACAGTTTCTAAGTGAATAGGAGAAGACTCCAGGAGTCTGCGGACACCAGCAGATCTACCTCGTGTCTCCGAACAAAAATGTGCAGCTATTGATATCTCCTAATGCTGGCCAGTACCTGGATCTGCACAAAAGAGTGCACAGTGCAGTATCAGTACAACCGACCCCATGTACTGAGTAAGTGTCGAGCCTAACCTCGGCGAAGCAGTAACGACGCTAGGACAAGACACCACATAAAACCTGGACATCGAAATCATGCTAACAGGAAATAATAGCAATTAATGTATATAAACAACAATTAATGGGAAGGGAGCATGCGATAGGGAATGTTAAACATAAGGAATGAGAAAAACAATAGGACTACCACAGATAGTGATCAACAATAATTTTAGCAATCAAAGATAGAAAGTAAACTTGCATGGCATTATGCTTCGTGCTTTTACTCTCAGCCTCACCAACTAATAATTAGAACACACAGCATCACCCTTCGTTCTTTTACTCTCATCCTCACCATATTATAATTAAGAATTGCACGGCATCACCCTTCGTGCTTTTCTCTCTTCCTCACCTTATAAATAAATCATGCACGGCATCACCCTTCGTGCTTTTCACTCTTCCTCACAATATAATTAAGTCATTCACGGCATCACCCTTTGTGCTTTACACTCTTCCTCACAATCTCATCAAATCATCAACAACCAAAAGAAGGGATTTCACGAGGTACAGTATTTCATCATAATTTCTATCACCATTTAATATTTCAATCTCAACTCAATGTTATCAAAGGAATTTCACAAAAAATCAATATTTTATCATGGTTATTATCATCATTGGTCATTTAATCTCAACTCAATGTTCTCGAAGGAATTTCACTAACAACAATAATCACAGATGATGGGCTTTAAGACAACCAGAATAACAAGAAATAGCATTTACTCGCATGGTATGACCAGACCACGACGTATAGGTACTCGCCACCTCACCTATACATTGGATTTAACAAACAAACAGGTAACAAGTAGTCATACAATACCTATTCCCTCAAGCTAGTGTTAGACACAACACTTACTTCAATTCTGCATGCCACTCACTACTCAATTACCGTTTTTCCTTTCGAATTCACCTCCAACACACTCGAATCTAATCATAATTAGTTTAATATCATTAATTAATGCTAAAGGAACCATCTTTACTGAAAAATTATTATTTTCCTAAGTTTTCTCAAAAAAAGTTAAAACCCGACCTTGGGCCTGCTTGGTCCAAACTCGGGGTTCAGACCAAATTCGGTTTTCCCATTCACCCCCGAGCCTGAATATGTAATTTTTTCGAAATCTGACCTCAATTCGAGGTCAAAATCCCATTTTTACAAAATCTTATAATTCTACCCAAACCCTCAATTTTTACCATGAAAATTCTTGATTTTTGATTTAAAAGTGATGAAAAACATTGGGTAATTGAAAGAGTAGAATTTAGAATTGATTACCTACACTTTGGGGATGAAATTTGGTGAAGAAAATCGTCCTTAGGTCTTGGTAGTTTGAAAAATATGAGAAAAATAGGTTCTGCCCGTTTTAAAATCTGGTTTTATATGACTGGGCATGCCTTCATCGCGTTCGCGATGGGTCAGGCCCAATGGCCTTCGCAGAGCCTTAACTCCCCAGGCCATCGTGTTCGTGACCAGGTGGACGCGTTCGCGTAGAAGAAATGCAATCTACCCTCCCCAAGTCTCGTTACACTACACGTTCGCGTGGACCAGATTGCGTTCGCGTAGGTTCTCCCCGCAGCCCATCGCGTTCGCATTAAACAAAAAGGGGCCCCAACATTTTTTACTCTATGCGTTCGTGACTGGGGTAATGCGAATGCGAAGAAGAAAAGGACTGGGCACCAGAAACATCAAAAACTAGTAAATTTTTCTAAGTGTAGGACATTCTGTGGCCTATCTGAAACTCACCCGAGCCCTCGTGCGATCAAATCATGAAGATAACGTGTAGAACTATGAATTAAACCTCGAAACTCATCATTTCTCTCAAGAACACTTAAAGTTCACTATTTCTCAACCGGACGTCTGAATCACCTCAAATAAACTTCATTTCTCACAAAATTTCACAGATAGCGTTCAAGTACTATAACAATTTTGTACCGGGCTCCGGAACTAAAATACAGCAAAACAATTTCTTTCAAAAATTAATTTCTAAAGCTTGGGACGTCGGAATTCAATTCGGGGCATACGCCCAAGTCCCATATTTTACTGCGGACCTCCCGAGATTGTTGGAACATAGATCCGGGTCCATTTACTCAAAAGATTGACTCAAGTCAACTAAAACCAAACTTTAAATTCTAAAAATTAGTATTTCTCATATTTTCACATAAAAGCTTTCTGGTTTCATGCCCGGACTGCACACGTAAATCGAGGTAATTAAAATTAGACCTTTTTATGGCTAATAAGCCTATAACGGAGTCTTAACTCATAAAATGACCCCTTGGGTCATCACAGTTGAGCTGCAGATGCAGATGATGAACTGAGCTCGAGCTGGAGCTCTAATGGTGGAGTTCTGGAAGCTTCATTGAGAGATAAAGACTGAGAGAAGACATTTTGGATAAAATGAATTGTGTAAATGTATTAGTGTACTGTACAATCTTATATACATACACACGTGTAACTACTGTAACTAATAAGCTAAACTTAACAACTAATTGACTGACGACTAAACAAAATAATAACTAACTACTATACACAAATACATAGTTCAATAGCCCCCTCAAGTTAGAGTTGAGGTATTCATACACAACTTTCCCAGAACAGCAGAATTCTTAATACCGGTAAGAGCTTTGGTGAGTATATCAGCCAGTTGATCAGCAGTACCAATGTGATGCAAAGACCAAACCTTCTTGTAACTTATCTCAAACAAAATGACAATCAACTTTACTATGCTTTTTCCTTTTACGGAAAACAGGATTCTTGGAAATATGTAAAGCAAACTGACTATAACAAAATACTGTAACAGGCTTAAAAAAAAGGAATAGTCAATTCATCTGGCAATTTCCATAGCCAAGTTAGTTCACCCACTACCTTTCTAAGAGATTTGTATTATGTCTCGGCTGAGGAAAGGGAAATAGTTTCCTGTTTCTTAGACTTCCAGCTAATTAGGCTATTTCCCAGTAGAACTAGATAACCACTAACTAATCTCCTAGAGTTAGGGCAAGCCGCCCAATCAAAATCACAATACCCTCTAATTATGCAATCAGGGTCATTAGAGAGGAAGATCCCCAGTGTAGGATCATTTTTCGAGTATTTAAGGAGGTGGAAAGCTGCAAGTAAGTGTGGTCCCCTTGGATCTTGCATGAATTGGCTCAAATGTTGCACACTGTAGGCAATGTCCAGCCTTGTATTAGTGAGAAAATTCACCAATGGTGAAGATGAACTGCTGCAATTGAGACAATTGCATTCCTTAAGTAAATCTAGTGCAAATTTTCTCTGAGAGATGATTGCTCCATCAGTTGTATACAGAACCTCCATGCCTAAGAAATAATGCAATATCCCTAGATCGTTGATCTTAAATTGTTCATGTAGGAAGGTTTTCAGCTGAGTAATTTCGTGCAAATCTATCCCCAGTTACAATTATATGATCTACATATAACACAACAAAGATGGTAGAAAAGGTTGACTTTTTGTGGAAGAGAGAATAATCACTCAGAGAATGGACATAACCCTTGGAATACAAGGCCTCGTCTAGTTTTGCATACCACTGTCTGCTAGCTGTTTCAGCCCATAAAGGGATTTGTTCAGCTTACTGACATGTCCAGGAGTATCAACCACTAGCCCAGGGGGTAGTTCCATGTAAACTTCCTCATGTAGGTCACCATGGAGGAAATCATTATTCACATCTAGTTGAAAAATACCCCATTGCTTCTTTACTGTTGTAGCTATGAGAGCCCTGACTGTGGTCATTTTCACAACTGGTGAAAAAGTTTATGTGTAATCAACACCTGCATGTTGAGGGTATTCCTTTACAACCAGCTTGTCTTTGAATCTTTTAATACTCCCATCAGCTTTGTGCTTAACCTTATATACCCATATACAACCAATGTACTTCTTACCTTGGGGAAAGGGAACCAAGGCCCAGGTATGATTAGCATGTAGAGCCTCAAATTCAAGGGTCATGGTTGCTTGCCATGCTAGATTTAAGGCTGCCTCTTCATAAGAAAATGGCTCATGATCATGGCTAACATTTTGCATAAGTAGCTGACTATCATGGATCAAAGAATTAAGAGAGACATGGTGATTACAAGTAAACAAGGCATTAAGGAAAAAGGATATAGTATTGGTATCAGTAGTAGGAGCAGGAGGTTTTAGGTTTGGAATAGAGCAAATATAGTCCTTCAAATGGGTAAAAGTTATGTTGTCTTGTTGACTTCCTAATGCCTAAGTAAGGAATTACAGGATGTTGATGAGAGGCAATTGTTGGTTGAGGAAAAGGCTGACCAGACTGATTGGAGGTTATTTTAGGTGATGATAAGGGACTACTATGTGACAGAACATCAGGAGTAACACTTGTAGACCTTTGACTATCATGTAAAAAATCAGGAGTGTGTAATTTAGTGACATGCAAATCATCAATAAAAGGGACAGAATTTGGAATAGAAGAGAACTTAGAATCATCAGGCAAAATGTTAAAAGGAAATTCATTCTCATGGAAAATTACATTTCTGGATATGTGAATTTTCTAGGTAGCTAGGCTGAGAACCTTGTAACCCTTTGCCTGACAGGGATATCCTACAAACACATGAGGGGTTGCTCTTAATTTATCCCAATGAGGCTGGGGAGTAGTAGAAAAGCATAAACATTCAAAACTCTTGAAATGGGAGAGAGTGGGCTTTTTATGATACAACATTTTATAGGGACATTTATTTTTGAGATAAGTTGTCGGGGCCTATTTATGAGAAAACATTCACTCCAGTATTGTAATGGTAATTTGGATTGAAAAAAAGTGCCCTAGCAGTCTCAAGAAGATACTTGTGCTTTCTCTCTACCACACCATTTTGTTGGGGTATGTAGGGTCATGTTTTCTGGTGTATTATACCCTCGGATTGGAAAAATTGGATTACTTCATTACTAGCAAACTCTATTCCATTATCAGATCTTAAGAACTTGAGTTTGGTTTGGAACTGGTTTCAATGAAAGATACAAAAGCTTTTATAGTTTACAAGGCATTGCTCTTACAACTTAGGAGATAGGTCCAATGGACCTGCTGTAATCATCCACTAGGGTGAGGAAGTATTTGAAATTGTTATGAGTTGGCACATGTTAAGTTCCCCATAAGTCTACATGGAGAAGGTCAAAGGCTTTGGTAGTGGTGCTGGTTCTCTGAGGGAAAGGCAGTATTTTCCTAGCCATGGGACATATGGTACAGAGGAATGGTTGTTTGGGTGAGAATTGGACTAGTATATAGGAGATACCTCCCAGCCTATTGTGCCACAACAAATTTGCGTCAATGTTATTAGACATAGAAGAATACAAAATGAAATCTGAGTTTTATTGCATGTGGGAATATGTACAAATGAGTGAGAGGGAAAATGTGACTTATTTACATCATATAAAGCAGGTAAAGCATGAAATGGAAGTGAATAGTTGGCAGTAGGTGTGGCAGAACAAGAATGCTTCAAGCAGCTTGAACAAAGAAGATATAACCATCATCGACCTTACCAATCTCTGGAGGCCTCTTTTGAAGGGGCCTTTAAAAGACATAAAGAATCAGAAGAATACCACTAAACTTTTAAGCTGAGAAGTTAGGCAATGAATAGAGATTAAATTTTATTTGAAAGAAGAAACATAAAAGACTTTATGCAGGATAATCTGAGGTGCAAGTGTAATAGTCCCAATTTTAGTCACTTTTACTCGATAACCATTTGGCAGGTTAATTAACAAGGGATATGGCAAGATTATAGTATTAGACATGAGGTATTTATTGAAAGTCATCTGGTTTGAAGCTCTTGAGTCTAGGATCCATATTTCAGTACTTGACGTAAAATATTTGCATGATAACAAGCTAAAATCAATGGAAATAACAAAGGTAGAGCAGGGCATTGTACCTACAAAATTCACAGCTCCATTAGGAATACTCTAGGTCTCCCTATCATTCCCAAAGTGAAAATTCTGCAACAGGGAAACCAGTTGCCCATGTTGTTCTTTGGTTAAGTTGAAATTGGAGTTGCAGTTTCCTTCCAGGGGTTTCCGACTCTTCATGTTTGCCAGAGTTAGTCTCAGGTGCACCATGTACATTGGCCACAGTTCTTTTCCCTTTGTCAAATTTGGGATTTGAGTTGAACCCATGATGATATCTATGTAGCTTATTACACTTGTCTATGGTGTGACCTGGGCGTTTACAGTAATAACATAAGGGACGTGACCTGTTGATATTAGGAGAGTAGTTGCTGGGAGAGTAGTTTGTTCTAAAATTGTTGTTCCTTGATGTATTAACATTAAATGAGGCAGAATCTACGTGTTGTTGGCCATTTCTGAAATCGTTCCTCGAAGCACTGACATTTAAGGACAAAGAATCAATCATGACATGATTGTTCAGTTTAACTTCCCTCTGTTTCTCTTCTTTAACTAGGAAAGAAAAGGCTCATGCCATAGAGGGGAAGGGGTTCATCATAAAAATGCTCCCTCGTACATTTGTGTACACTTCATTTAGGCCCATCAAAAACTGAATTAAACGCATGTCTTGTTCAGCTTTATGCATATTTTCCTTAGCACCACATGTGCATGGACAGGTGCATTGTGTATAGGCAGTCAATGTGCTCGGTTCATCCCATAGCTTATTAATTTTAGTGTAATAGCTTGTGATGTCTAAAACTCCTTGAGAAATGTCATTAATTTCCTTTTGAATTTGATACAATTTGTTTTCGTTGGTCAGATCGTACCGATCCCCCAACTCTCTCCACAACTCGACAGCATCATTTGCATATTCAACACTGTCAACAATCTCCTTGGCGAGAGAATTTAGGATCTATGACGTAACCATATCGTCGCATCGCTCCCATAGTCAAAATTTTGAAGGTTCCTTCTTTGGATCTGGCTTTTTGCATTCACTATTGATGAAATCTAATTTGTTTTTTACAAAGAGGGATCGCATAACACTCATCCTCTAGGATCGATACCCTAAACCACTAAAAGGAACTAGAATTATCATAGCACCGGGATTATCTGAAGGATGCATGTAAAGAGGACTACTTGTATCGACGCCGGACTCCACCTCGGGGGCAGAAGAGGGACTACTACCGGAGTCAATACTTGAATAAGTGATAGCCATTATATAGGAATCAATTTGATAAATATAGAATCAAAAAATTGAAGAGAAAATGGCAGATCAGACAATTGAAGACAAACACGATCTTCTAGGGCAAAACTCAAAAAATTGGGGCAAAAGTTCAATTGAGCTTACTGAAGATGATGAGGAGATAAAAGAGTGAGATGCTAGGATCTGATACCATGTTGAGCTGCAGATGCAGCAATGAATTGAGCTCGAGCTCGAGCTCTAATGGTGGAGTTCTGGTAGCTTCATAGGGAGAGAAAGACTGAGAGAAGCTATTTTGGATAAAATGAATTGTGTAATTATATTAGTGTACTGTACAATCTTACATACATACTGTTACGTGGTGCCTTCCTGAGATTCCTTGGAAGGGCGACGTAAGGATAAGAAACTGATGTTAGTGCAGTTTTTGTCCGCCAATTGAGGTCCCCTCCGTATGCTAGACGAGATTGTCAGTGTCGTATGGGAAAACCAATGTCAAGAACAATTGAGAGAATAGTAATTAGAATTGAAAGAAAGCTTGATGGCACTAATGAAATCTATTACAAAAGAAGGCAATGCGGTTTCGAGGGGGAGAGACACCTGTACAGAGAATTTCTTGCTAGAAAGTTTTGATTGCTTGATCCCCCCTAATAATGCTTTAAAAAAATAAACCAAAGTTACAAGACTTGACCTAACTACGCTATAGGAACATAATGAAAGTACATGGAATAAAACTACTCTATATTTACAATGAAAAGGACTTAGTCTTCTACAAGGTAGAAATATGTTTGTTGTCAGCAACTTTGTCTTTAGCATCATGATCTATGCGCGCGGCATTGTCTGCTGCACGGTGTTGTTGGCAGCTGTCTGCAGCTGGGCACTAGCGAGGGATATCGGTGGAGCAAAAAAGGCACATACGCGATTGTCACTTGCCGCAGCCAAGACCACAGGTCCGTTCGTGGCGCTAGGCATTGAGAGGCTTGCTAGGACGCCACGGGGCGTGTCCAAGGGGTCATGGGGCATGGCTAAAAAGGCGCCCATGACATTCTCCCCCACCTGAGTTTGCGACGTCCTCGGCACCTTACTTGCAAAATAATCTTCAATTAGGCTCTTATAGGATTTGAAGTTTGTTCCCCTCTCCCAAGTATTCTCCTCTGCATCACACCCTTGCCATTTCACCAAGAACTCTTGGTGATCCTTCCTTGAGGCATGAATAACCCGATAATCAAGAATAGGTTCAGGACGCTTTTTCTCGGTTGAATTGGGGCCTCGAATACTGGGTATTGTGGTTGGATCTGTGAAGGATCCTACGTGTCTTCCCGAAAAGGTTTCAGAAGACTGACATGGAAAACCGGATGGATTTTCCACCAAGCAGGGGTATCCACCCGGTATGCAACTTTCCCAATGTGCCTTTCGATGGACAAAGGTCCAATGTATTTTTGCAATAGGAGAGGGTCATACACCCCTGAAAACAAGTACCGCTTTGGGATTTTGACCATTACTTTGTCTCCTACTTGGTATTCAACAAAGCAACGATTCTGATCAGCATGCCTTTTCATCCATTTTTGGGCTTTGACAAGATAACTCTGCACTATCTCCAAATTTCGCCTCCATTATTTTGAGAAGCTAGCAGCACGAGGAGATTTTGATATGTTTGGTGCATTCACGGTGTGTGGGAGTAGCGGTTTCTGTACAATAACAATTTCAAAAGTGCTTTTGTTTGTACTAGAGCTCTTTTGTGAATTGAAACACAGTTGAGCAGCATCCAGAAGGTTCACCCAATTTTTTTGCGATCCGGTAACAAAGTGGTGGAGATATTCCTCTAACATACCATTTAACCACTATGTCTGGCCATCAGATTGCGGATTAAAACTTGATCTATGATTCAATTTTGACCCGAGGCACTTAAATAGTTGGGTCCACAAGTTGCTAGTGAAGCGTGAATGGCAATCACTAACGATGTCTTTGGGCAGGCCCCAATATTTGACGACATGAGAGAAAAAGAGTCGAGTTGTATCTTTTGCTGATATATATTGAGGTGCAGCAATAAAGGTGGCATACTTGGAAAAATGATCCACCACAACCAAGATAGTTGTGGGACTCCAACCTTGGGCAATCCGGTGATGAAATCTAGAGACACAATTTCCCAATGTCTCTTTGGAACAGCTAGTGGTTCCAAGAGTCCCGCTTGTGTCAAGTGGTCGGACCCATCCTTCTGGCATAGTATACAATTACTCACATACTAAGCAACGTCATCAGCCATTTGAGGCTAATAATATGCACGGCGAAGTAATGCCATGGTGCATTCTTCGCCAGGATGGCCGGCCCACAGAGTGTCGTGACATTCCGCCAGAAGAGTTCTTCTCAGATCTCCTCCATTAGGAATATATAATCGGTTCCCTTTTACCTTCAGGAAACCATCCTCCATGTAGATCTGGCGAGTTTTACCTTGTCCTACTAGATCAACCAAATACTGTGCATCAGGATCCTTGATGAGTAGATCCTATATCTGGTCTTTGGTGGTAGCTACTTCGCTCCTCCTTAGGGTGGTGAGTAGGAACATTGATGCTAGGTTAGCTCTTCAACTGAGCGCATCAGCAACATGATTAGTCTTCCCACTTCGGTACTCCAAGTTGAAGTGAAATTCTGCTAGGAGTTCCTGCTACCGAGCCTGTCAGCCATTCAGCTTCGATTGGGTCATGAAATGACTAACAGTTGTTTTGTCTTTCTTGACCACGAACAAGGATCCCAGCAGATAATGCCTTCAAAGGCGTAAGCAATGAACGACAACCAGTAGTTCTTTCTCATGGGCGGCATAGCGCCGCTCTATATCCTTCAGCTTCCGGCTCTCGTATGCTACGGGATGCCCGTCTTGTAGTAAGACCCCGCCAAAAGAATAGTCGGAAGCATCCGTTGTACCTCGAATGGCTTGGACAAATAAGGAAGGGACAAAACGGTGCTACTAGACATAGCTGCTTTTAATTCGTTGAAGGCCTCCGCTCGCCTAGGACCCCAATCCCAAGGTGTGGCCTTCTTGAGGAGTTTTTTCAATTCCGCTGTGATGAGGGAGTAATTCTTCACAAATCGGCGATAGAAATTGCATAGGCTAAGGAATGCCCTCAATGCGTGGATATCCTTGGGTGGTGGCCAATCTGTGATGGATTGGATCTTTTGCTGGTCCATCTTGATCTACCCTTCCTCAATGACATGTCCGAGGAAGTCGATCTGTTTTTTAGCAAAGGAGCACTTGGATAGCTTTGCGTATAATTCATGCTCCCGCAACCGGGCTAGGACTTTCCGCAAGTGCTCCAGGTGTTCTTCCAGTGTTTGGCTATAAACCATAATGTCATCCAAAATAGACCACCACGAATTCTTCAATATACTCTCGGAAGACTTGGTTCATTAGGGTGCAAAATGTTGTTGGAGAATTAGTCAAGTAGAACGACATAACTAGGAAGTCGAACGACCCATATCTTGTCACACAGGTCGTCTTCGCCCTCGACAATCCGGACTTGCCAATACCCTGTCTTTAGGTCAATTTTTTTGAACACCCTTGCACTCCCCAATCTATCAAACAATTCTGCCATGAGCGAAATAGGATACTTTTTCTTCACAGTGATTTTATTTAGATCCCGATAATCCACACAGAGTCGCAGACTACTATCATGTTTCTTTTGGAAAAGCACAGGGGACCCATATGGGGACTTGGAGGGTACAATGATCCATGTGTCTAGCATCTCCGTCAATTGTCTCCGAAGCTCGGTGAGTCCGGATTGTGACATTCTATAGGGTTCTTGTTCAGGTGGCTTCGCACCCGGAACCAACTCAATCTTATGGTCCACAGTGCCCCTAGGCGGAAGTCACTTTGGCATCTCCTGTGGCATGACGTCTTCAAATTCTAGTAGTAACTCTTTACCGAGTGTAGGAATGGGACCCGATGAGTGTTCTACCTCTTCAATACATAGGGTATCCAAGAACGTAGGATCATGTCTTTTGACTCCCTTATTCAGCTACAAGGCCGAGATGTTCTCAGCGGCCATTTTCATGGGCATGCACAGATAATGCAGGGCTTGGCCCCGTTTGCTCCCATCATCAGAAGAATGTCCAGATATGGTACGAGCATGTGTTGGTTTGCCTCAAGAATTCCAGCCCAACTATCAACTCGAAGTCATCTATGATCACCACGCGCAAGTTGAACTTTCCTTCATAAGGACCCATCTTCACTACTTCTTTGGCTAATTCCACCCACTAGCTGGGGAGGTGAGTTGATAGCCTTGACATGACCTCTACCCTTTCCTACAACTATACCAAGGCGCTCCACCTGAGTTGAGGACAAGTAGTTGTGGGTAGCACCTGTATCTATCATCACCCGAATGGGCTTGCCATTTACCTCCAGTTCAACGAACATCAAGGTCCTCTCTTGTTTAAGAGGAGTCCCTTCATTCGTATTCTTTTTCCCTTTCTTGGTAATTGGTCAGGGGTCCTTCTTCTTACGGATACCAGCACTGGTTCCCGCTAATGCCTCAGAAATAGAATCAATATTTGCATTGAAGGCACCGACTAGTTCAGTTTGCTCCGCACCATCTGCTTCATCATCCGTCCTATCATCATAAGCTTGATGGGAGTTCATCTATGTATGTGGGAATTCATTATTCCAATGTGCCTCGCCGCAATGATGGCATCCTGAGGGGGGGTTTCTCCCCCGATCATTATTGTTTGATGCAGCATTGTTGTTGCCTAAGGAGGGGGCCTTAGATTTGGCTGCACTCTGATCTCCCCCACTTCTGATAGGGCCACCATTTTTAGGTTGTCCTCCTTTGTATCCATCTCGGACAGGCGGTTGCAGCCTATCCTTCCGAATTTCCACTTGATAGTCCCCAAGGCATTCCGATTCTTGGATTGCCTTAGGTAGGGTATCTACTGTTGATACCCAATTTTTCCCGATATATATTTTCAAAATGCATACATATTTTCAAAATAGTGCATGTGCATCAATTAGTATTTTTTCATAATTTTCTGTAATTTTAAAAGATTTTTAATTAATTTATTTCATTATTTTATTATCTAAATAATTACTAATTGTATCACAAATGATTTTATAATAATTTTATTGCTTAATTTTATCATTTTATATTTATATTAAGTTTTAAATATTTTATGCATAATCATATTTACATCTTCAGGTTATAATTGCAATAACTTTGCAATAATAGCCCATGTGTGCATAATTACTTTATTTTTACACGAAAATGACTTTTTTATATTTTATAATATTAAGTAATTATTTTAAATCATTTTCATACACAAATAGCTTTTTCTTCATTTATTAACTATTTTTATAAATTATTTGATCAAACTAAATGGGTATTTAAAATATAGCCCCTTTCAATTAATTTTTCGGACCCAATTGCTCAGCCAAACACCTAAAATGCTTAAACCAATACCCTGATCCAATAACTCATAACCCATAACCCATCCAGCCTAAATCAATCCTGGCCGTTGATCTCAGAAGATCAACGGTCCAGGATTCATTTTCCTTTTTTAATACACCAGACGACCTAAACCCTACCCATTTCCACAAATCTGCCGCCCTTGAAACCCATTCCCTCCTTTCTTCTCTCTCACCCTCCTCCTAACCCTAGCCCGCCATCACCAAAATCCCTTCGATCCATGGGTTTCTTCTTCGATTCTAGGCCTTATCTGGCCTCCTATCACTACTGGTTGTTCGACTTTCATGTTACTTGATGAAATCTCAAAGAGATTCGAACAGACTTGGTTCGAATCCCTTGTTTTCTCGCTGAGCCCGTCTGTGTTGACTCCTATGTCTATGAGTACTAATATCTTCGTGTTTATGGCTTCAAATCTCTGGTCCAAACCAAATTTTTCTCACTTCTGCTTATGTTTTACTATTTCTGGCTAAATCCGTTCAGATCTCTTTAGATCTGAAGCGATTTGAGTTTGTTTGTCACTTTTCCTTTAAGATTCTACTATTTTTCCTATTATTGTTAACCGATTTTCGTTTTTCCTAAAAGCTAGGGTTTCATCTTTTCAAATTTTTGCAAAATATTTCAAACGTTTTGAGTGTTTAACTCCGGTTTTCTTTACTTTTTCGACTGGTTCTCATGTCTATGTCTGCATGTCCTAAGCTTTCTAATT
The DNA here is from genome assembly GCA_005239505.1 of Nicotiana paniculata. Classification (NCBI taxonomy): domain Eukaryota; kingdom Viridiplantae; phylum Streptophyta; class Magnoliopsida; order Solanales; family Solanaceae; genus Nicotiana; species Nicotiana paniculata. The sequence goes on from ML334479.1 coordinate 26,804, forward strand.
ATTCTATTGCTTGCTATAATGGCTACCCGTTTATTCGACCCTATCAATTAAAAAGGGTTAAAATTTATTTATTTGCCTAATTAAGGTTTGAAATTCTGTTTTCTTTTAAGACTGATATCTCTCTGAAGATATTTACCTATTCGTTCCTTATATGTGATTCATGATTGGTACTACTTGTCACACCTCCTTTTTCACCACCCCCGGATTAATATAGGGGTAATAATGAATTTTTTCCACTTTAAGTGATATTATTCGGATTTGGAATTTATTTTAGTTTTTCAGAGTCGCCACCCGGATTTTTGACGATGCTCCGGGACACTGTTTATTTTAAAATCCCAAACCGAGGAAATTTTGACTCTGTTTTAATTTGTCTGCGACCAGAAATCCGAGTAAGAAATTTTGTTAACCCGGGAGAAGGTGTTAGGCATTCCCGAGTTCCGTGGTTCTAGCACGGTCGCTTAACTATTGATATTTGGCCTAATTATTTGATTACTTATGTATTATAAACCTATTGTGCTTTTTAGCCTTTTTAACCTTTTAGCCGCTTTTAATATTTATGGATTTATCTTGGAATAAGTCATGATGACGTGCACTTATTTGTTTTTGGACACATTATAACTACGCCACATAAAATGCACCCACAATTACAACGTGTGATTTTTATTATAGTTTGAAGTTGAAGATGGGGACATGAGTTGTCACACCCGAGTGTAGATTACGTGGTCAAGACTATGGTCATGACGATTTTATTGTGCCTATTTGAGGCAATGTTTAAGTTTTCTATTTTCGGAAGAGCGTTTTAGTTTTAAGATCGATTAGGACGTTTATGGATTTATCTTGGACAAGTTACGATGGCGTACACTTGTTGTTTTTGAGCACATGGCAAAAACGTCACAGGAAATGCACCCGTGATTGCTATGTATATTTTTATTAGTTATTTAGAGTTAAGGGTCGGGGGCATGAGTTGCCACTCCCGAGTGTAGTTTATTGTAATTTGGAATTTCTTTATCAAATTTCAATCTAAAGGGCATGATTCTATCTAGGGGGGTTGCCTAAAGATAGAGAGGAATTCATTAGCCTAAAAGGCAACATATTTTGGGATATGGTCATATTTTAACCCCAATTAATCACTTTAGGCCATCCTATCTTGGCTATTTCTGTAAGAAGACTACCAATTAGGAAATTCGATTCTTAATCAAATCTTAAAGATCTTCTCTTTCTAGTTTGGTAAATGATAGAAAATGTGTTAATCAAAATGCGCCTCATTCGTGTAGATATATATACATCTATAAGAATTATAGACACATAAATTCATTATCTACTAGTCTCTCTTCAAATTGGCAAGCTAAAATTAACTTTATTTTTTCTGGAACTTTATAATTTCTAGCGAAGATACACAACACAGGAAGTTTACCAATTCTAAATTAACAATTCTTGTTGATTTTTAGATAGCCTAATCACATGCTTCAAGGTTCAAAATTGTTCATACATCGATTTCAGAGGGTTTTAACAGGATACGTCATGAGCCAAAAATAATCCACTAAATCCACTTATATTGAAACAACTGAATTTTTGAAATAACCACTTCTGAAAATCAATAAATGTTTACGAAAAGCTTCATGTAGACTGATTTGAATACCAACCCCTTTTTTTCGATTAAACACCTATTTTTGTCCCTGAACTACTTCTTAGAGCAACATAGATTCAAAGTTCTAGAAAATCGCCTTAAAATTTAGTTTGAACACTATCAGTTGAAAAGCTAAAAATGAATATACAATTCAGTCCCTTAAATTACAAGATTCCAAAGTGCATAAGTGAACGAATTACAGTTTTTCTGAAGCGAAAATACAGCTTCGGTAAAAATACATTTTTTATGAATATCCAAAGAAAACTAAAAATGGAAATCCTAAATAGCCGCTCCATATCTGGATTCTTCGTACTGTACATTCGCAGCCCTCTTTTTGTAATTTATAGAACACACAAACTAATTAAGTGTTGGGCACCCACCAGACCAAACAGGACCATGAAAGGAGGTCAAGTTAAACCTGATAATGCTATGCTAAGATACACTAACAAAATAGAACTATTTATGCATTCTCTTGGTCTAAACCTGACCATGAATGTGTCAGATTTTAATCCAATAACGCCAACATTAACCTAAATCTAAATCCATATGGAGACCTACTTACTAAGTCTCTTTAATGGACAAAGAACAACAAATAAGAGCACCTTTTATTATTAATCTAAGGTTATAAGTCCAACACTTTACTATTTGGACAGTGTTGAGGATATGCCTTTGAGTATTGTCAAAAGGTGAATCTAATCATGAATAAGGTTAGATTCAAAGCTTAATGATGCTCTTAGAAGAACAAAGCATATTCAGACCTTTTCTGGACTGAATCTGGCCATAGAAAGGGTCAGATTCAGCTCCATAGATCTCATCTTTGTTCCTCTTAACAATTATACTATAATTTTGAATTTTAGGCTTTTGTAGAGACCGAATTTGATCGTTTTAAGAGATTCAGATTCCTTACTCTAGGAGGCCTTTAGACTACTTATTTTATGCCCTAGCAGAAGTAACTTCAGGGATATGCTACTGTTTACGCACTATTGTGGGGTGAATTTGACCATTGGAAGGTTAAACTCATCTACCCTAGTGCTAAATACTAACCTACTTAGAGACTTGCTTGTCTAATCTCTTTATTGACCAAAGAGACTCAATTGCAAGCATGTTTTCTGCACATTTAATAGAGAGAAACTGACCATAGAGAAAGTCAGGTTCTACACCATCATGCAGCTTGTCTCCTAATATGGAACTATGAATATTCACCACATTTATACATTTAGCCTGAAATATACAGAATATTCCAGCAAAGAAATATCAACAACAAAAACTGTATTTATCACACTCACAGGTTCATTAGTATGCTAATAAACATCTATACAGTCATATTTATATAAAGCAGAAGAGATAACTTCATTCATCAAGAACATCTAGTTTAAGTAGGGAGAAGATGAAGAAGATTCCAGTTCAAAAAAAAATTCATTAAGAAGAGATGCGTTAATACATACCTTTTAAGAGAGAAACAGCAAAGAGACTTGACCAAATAAAGGTCAAGTATGAAAAATGAACAGCAAGAAAGAAGAGAGATCAGCAACAGCAAACAGAAACCCAAAGAAAACCAAACGGTCTAGCAAGAATACACCAAGAAATCTTGAGTATGAATATTTGAAGGAAACTTCCAGAAATCCAAAATCCAGAAAAGAGAAGATAACAGCTGAACTAGGACATCTATTTATGAACTTGTTTTCAAAAAGGAAATCAGATTTTTTCTAATAATACTCTTCTTTTTCAAAACCTTTTGAATGGAAAAAGTATTTCTGAATAAGGAGGATTTTGTATTCCAGCAGCTCAAAGAGTGTAAAAAAGGTAACCCCCTCATCTCTAGAAAGAGGGTCTATTTATAGGATATTTGGGAATGGGATATTCTTTGGAATATTCCCTATCAAAAAGTTGAAAAACAACACTCAATAGTACATAGGGCAGCTGTCAACCGTATCTTTGGGACAGTTTCCCCTATTCTAGGACTTTTCTTTTTGGAAAATACCCTTTTAACCTTAAGAGCCTGATTTCCTAAACTGAGTTACCTAAAGTACCCCTTAGAGTCCCTGAATTTACCATTGGGTAATTAAGGTTAAACTCACTTGGGTTATTATTTAACTCTAGCTACCTAACCCTAGTTATGTTCTTTAGGTGACTACTAGTTATTCTTAACTATGGTTGAGTCAAACTAGTTAATGGTTAATTGATTAAGTTCCTATTAGTTAAATAGGTTTATATTGTTAATTAATATGAGTCAATCAACTTAATTCCCTAACCTAAGCTAACTGATTTGGCTTGGTTAATCCAAATCAATTACTAAAATCAGAAACTTGACTAACTATTAAGTCTAGGTTAACTAATTTGTTTTAGTTAATTAATCCTAAACTAACTATCTTAGACAGCTTTTAGGATTTAGTTAACTACTTAAGAGACTATTAGACTAGGTTAACCTATTAAACATGTGATTATACGAAATTATTGCTAACTAAATTAGTCTTGATAAGTCTAGGTTAAACCATGACCAAACATTGTTTGAGAAATGAGTTTTAACCTAATTAGTTGATTAGTTTCTAATTATTAACTGATTTAAAACTTGTTTAGGATTTTGGTTGATTAATGAGAATTAACTAAGTTGTTAGACTTGGTCAGTTTACTTGTATTAAAATTTGTTTAAGTTTCACTTGAGCCTAGGGGAAATTAGTTGGTTTAGGTCATTTGAATATGCCAATCTAACCTAAGAGTTGAAACTAAACCTATGATTAATTGGATATTATCATCTTATTGCAACTAATAACGTAGGCAGCAAAATCAAACATCAACCTCAATCAATACACAAGCATACAACTACTACAATAAAGGTATATGAGTTCAGGGATTCAATTAATTAGTTCGTTCATGTTCATTTCTTGAAAAAAAATCCACAAACACACAGACACCTGAAAATCAGCAAAGAAAAGAAAACTGAAACCTAATACTAATCTTGGTTATACGATAAGTAGAAAAAAATACAAAACCTAAACAGTTAAATCACGCAAAACAATGATAAAGAGTCTTAAGTTAAATACATTTGGGGGGGTTTTAAAAAAATAAAAATATGAACAGGTAAACGGAATCAAACAACAGTGATGTAATGAAGGAAGACAGTGAGTAAACTACGGCCTAATCATGTTATCAATCAAGAACACATAGAAATGGAGTGGTGGATACCCGTTAAAGGGATTTTGGCCGGAAAAGAATGAAATAGCCGGACCTTGGCCGGACTCCGGAGGGTTTGAAAATGACTCAAATCCAGAGAAATCAATAGCCCTCGTTGAGAGCTATCGATCCGTGCAGGTTAGAGTCATTAAAAGTTTTCGAGTCATCTTGTAGAATAAAGGTTAGGGTTTCGGGTTCTTACATCTGAAATTGGGGATTTTCGGATGATTTTTTGAAGAAACAAATGGTGGGAGGTGGCTGAGGATGGAAAAGAGATTGTTTGGTGAATATTAAGGGTCATTTGGTGGTGGTCCGCCGCCAGTAGGCGAGTTCCGGGCGGCGGAAACCTAGGGCGACTAGGGTTTCTGGCTTAGAGAGAAAGAGAGAGATAGGCGGGGGGTGTTTGAGAGGGTGTTAGACGTTGAGTTTGAGAGGGTAGGGGTGTTTATTGGAACAGTCTTATACTTAAAGGCTGGGGGGTTATGAGTCGTTGGATCAAGAAGATCCAACGTTTGGAGATGAAGCAGAGCTTTAAACGGGGTCGTTTAGGAGACAGGGAATTTGGACCAGGCAACGTTTGGGTCGGGATGGAGGGGCATTTGGGCAGGGTCGTTTGAGTGTATAGAGATAGGGATTAGGCCTGGGTATTTCTAGCCGAGGTACAAATTAATTCTTTTTTTTAAACTAATCTAAACTTCTTAATTAATTTAAATTAACTTAAAACTCCAAAAAAAATGTAATAATTAATTCTAACTTAGTCTAATTATAGATTAATTTGTAAATAAATTAAGGGTAAAATAATTAATTTGACACTCATATATTTTAAAAGAAATCAATTTTAAAAATTTGTTCGGAAAAATGACTAAATTTAGCAATTAGTTATTAAAACTACATTACATCAAATAA
>MDKI01236096.1:0-13017 GCA_005239505.1 Nicotiana paniculata
AGTCTCCTACACGTTTAGGGTTTGTCCTAAACTTATAAATAGACTCCTAAAACACAAATACAAGGGGGGGCGGATTCGAATAGGAAGACATACGAAGGATTCGAAAAGACGGCAAGACATCGATTTGTACATATTTTCTTCATTACTTTGTAGTTCGATTATGCAAGTTGTTTTAGATTTTATTCTTATGAATTTGTTTAAAAACTTCTTTAACCTAGGGTTTTGGTAGAACCCGTTGGGGAATAAACTTATTGTGATATTAATATAGCTTTGATTGGTTGATTAAACTCTATTTGTTCAACTACGTTCTTGTTGTAGTTGATTGAAGGGCCCTCAATTAGCTGTGCCTATTTATTATGTATCTACTTGAGAGAGAGTGCATATTTAGGTAATTGTTTGAACAACACCACTCCCAGAGTATAGACGAAAGTCATAACCGAGGGTTTAGAGGTTGGATTAGAGATAACGATACTTCGGGTGCAATCTAAGTGAACTGTAATGCAATCTAGCTAGCGTAACTTGAGAGAGTGCGTCTAGTAAATTATCATAATTACTTGAGAGAGATTTATGGTAGATAGAGTGTTCATGATTGATAGAGCTAACTAATCAAGCTATATGAAGTATCCGAGAAGTAAGTTCACCAGCGGGGGAAACCATAACCTTAGATTTTTATTACAATTGTTTATACCTTAGCGTAGTTAATCTTTAGTTTTAATCTTTAGTATTAGTAATTTAAATAACATCAGGTGACAGCTGAGTAGTATTTTAACAGCTTGCTTGATACGTAAATTCCCTGTGGGATCGACTCTGGGCATAATACCCCGAATTATATTTGCAACGCCCGTTTAGTCTTTCTATAAGACATAGTTGAGCGTGATCAGACTCTTCTCTTTTCTCCTTTATTTTTACTAACTCCGTTCTCCTGTTTTACTTTTTGTTAGACCCTCATTTTGGAGATCGAGTGTGCCCTTCGAGAAGAGAAGAGAAGAGAAGAGAAGAGAAGAGAAGAGAAGAGAAGAGAAGAGAAGAGAAGAGAAGAGAAGAGAAGGGCTATCTTCAAGAGAATGGAGTCGAAGTACCGTGAGTACCGCTCCAAACATCATGCGCTATGTCTTTGACTCGGCACGTATGGAAACTTCTAGGCTCTTAAGGACAAGCTGAGGCAAAAAGGCGAAGAGCTTGTGAGGGTTATTTGAAAATGCAGCAAGCTCGAGGGGTCGCTCAGGGCCAAAGAGGACGAGCTCGAGGTGAGCAGGGGGGTTGCGGCGGAATGCGCAGATCTTCAGACTCAACTGGCATCCCTACATGCTGAGCTTGAGAAAATTTTGACCTAGTTCAATGCCTTGAGCGGAGAGATGGTTGAGATGACATCAGATTTAGGCAAGGTCGAGGAAGCCAGGAAGGCAGCTCTGGCCAAAGTGGCAGCGACGAAGGAGGCCATTTGTGTCCATCGATCCAAACGGGTGAGTGAGGCTGAGACGGCCGCACTTATGGAGGCCAGGATCGATGAGCGGATTGGCGGACTTGAAGGGGAGATCTCTGATTTGAACGATCAGGTCGCCGCTCTTGAGGCTGAGAAGGTGCAGCTGTTGGCTCAACCATCCTCCTCTCGCACTTCCTCCTAACCTGACGTGCCGCGTGATTCATATGAGAAATGGATCCATGTCGAGGCCCAGTTGGACATTTTTAGTGATTTGATGGCGGCTAAGAGAGTTACTGAGCTTTAGTTTGAGGGTGCTCGTGCTAAGGCGCGTGAAGCTCAAGTTACTTGCGGTTTCGACCCTGCTACGCCGAGGGCGGATAGTGGCGAGGAAGAATTGGACGGGATCGAGCAGCTTGGTAATATGACGAATATCCACATGGTGGAGAGGGCGACGATGATGAAGGTGGGGATGACGTGGAGTAGTACTTTTTTTTGTGTGGGTGTCTTTCTGGTCCTTTGTAATATACTTTTTTGGAATGTAATGATCATAACCCTTTGTTGTACATTATTGAATCTTTAATTTTTCTTCGGACGTTTTTATTTAAATGATTACTTTAGAAGAATTGTGTCGGTATGTGGTATCTCGAACATGGTCGAGTATATTTATGATTGAATTTGGGTGAAGTCCCATGTCTCCGTAATTAACTCAGACAAAGTTAACTTGTAAATCGAACTCAAGTTAGGTTGAGTATGAGTTGAATTCGAGTGAGGTCGAATATAATTTTTTACTAATTCGAATGAGGTCGATGTGCGATAATTCGAGCGAGGTCAAATGCTACTCGTATTTAATTCGAACAAGGTCGGATATGAGTTAATTTGAGCGAGGTCGAATGTTATTCGTAATTAATTCGAGCGAGGTTGAATGTGAGTTGATTCAAGCGAGGTCGAATATTACCCATAATTAGTTCGAACGTGGTCGGATATGAGTTGATTCGAGCGAGGTTGAATGTTACTCATAATTAATTAGAGCGAGGTCGAAAGTGAGTTGATTCGAGCGAGGTCGAATACTACTCATAATTAATTCGAACGAGGTCGAATGTGAGTTGATTCGAGCAAGGTTGAATGTTACTCGTAATTAATTCGAATGAGGTCGAATGTGAGTTGATTCGAGCGAGGTCGAATGTTACTCATAACTAATTTGAATGAGGTCGAATGTGAGTTGATTCGAGCGAGGTCGAATGTTAATCATAGTTAATTCGAGCGAGGTCAAATGTGAGTTGATTCGAGCGAGGTCGAATGTGAGTTGATTCGAGTGAGGTCGAATGTTACTCATAACTAATTCGAGCGAGGTCGAATGTGAGTTCCTGGATTGGTGTAGTGTTTAAACTTGGTGGAGACATGTGAACATCATGTGTTTACATACTTTGCTTTCATATACATACATTGGATAAGTTTACATGTTCTTGTTTTTCAGACTGGTGTTCTAGTCTCAGCCTATCTAGTCCCTTCATTGGTCGACCTGGAGAAGTATTTTAGAGGTCGGACGATGAACTTGTACTTAAATTCGAGATGTCCTCTCCGTCATCTTGTTAAAAACCTCCCCGAGAAAACCCAATTGGGACAAAACTCAGGTGAGGGAAAAAGAGTACGACTCAGAGAACATCTGTCCTTAGAAATTGAAGTATTTGAGATGGGCGACGTTCCAATTGTTTGGTAGTAATTTTCCTTCCATTTTTTATATTTGGAAAGACCCTTTTCTTGCTGCCGCCGTGATTTTGTTCGGGCCGTCCCAATTGGTCCCTAGTTTTCCTCCCGTGGATCTTTGCTCGCCCGTGTTTTGGCTTTGAGTACGTAGTCCCCGAATTTGAGCGATCTGACCTTGGTTTTTTGTTATAGTACTACTCTGCCTGTTGTTTCTGGGCTACCATTCTTACGTAAGCCATGTCTCTTCGTTCTTCAGCCTCGTCGAGGTCTTGCCTTCTGCTTTCGTCGTTGCTTAGCCCAATCTCATGTGAGTACCTTAGACTTGGTTCTCTGACCTCGACTGGTATCACCGCGTCAATCCCATAGACTAGTGAGTACAGAGTTTCTCCTGTGCTTGTCTTTGGAGTAGTGCGGTATGCCCATAGTACTTTCGGCAGCAACTCCGGCCACAGTCCCTTGGCATTCTCGAGCTTCTTATTCATGATATTCAAAATCGACTTGTTGGAGGATTCTGCTTGTCCGTTGCCTGCGGGATGAAATGGCATGGAAAGTATTCTTTTGATGTGCCATTTTTCGAAGAACTCGACGACCTTCTTTCCCGTGAATTGAGGTCCGTTGTCACAACTGATTTCTTTGGGGATGCCAAAGCGGCATACAATGTTCCTCCATATAAAGGCGATCACTTCTTGCTCACGTATTTTAGCGAACGCACCTGCTTCCACCCACTTAGAAAAATAGTCAGTCAAAACTAAAAAAAATCGCACATTACCTCAACCTGCTGGGAAGGGGCCGGCGATATCCATTCCTCATTTGATAAAGGGCCAGGGCGAGGTGAGTGAGTAGATGTGCTCGTCCTCTTAGTGGATCATGGGGGCGTATATTTGGCAAGGTTCGCATTTTTTAACGAAGTCAACGACTTCCTTTTTCATTGTGGGTCAGTAGTAGCCTGCTCGTATGATTCACCTGACTAGGGCTCGATTGCCGGTGTGAGCCCCGCAGTGACCTTCGTGGACCTCTTCTAGGACGCACCGTTTCAGGTTTGGTCCTAAATATTTTGCTAGAGGGCTTCCATACGTCCTTTTGTACAGGTCATTATTGGTGATGCTATACCTGACTGCTTGCATTAAAAGTTTTTTGGCTTCTTTTTTGTCGTTTGGAAGCACGCCTTCCTGCAGGTATGTGAAAACTCGGTTGCACCAGTCCCAAGTTAGTTTAATAGTGCGTACCTCGATTTGGTCGATTGACGACTGGAGGAGAGTAACCAGGTTCCCTTCTCGGTTATGCTTTTAGTGGACGCCGCCAGTTTGGCGAGGCCGTCCGCTTCAATGTTCTGCGCTCGAGGTATTTGGTCGAGCTGGCATTCGTCGAAATCGGGTAACAGTTTGCAGATCTCAGTCTGGTATTGTAGCCTTTGTTCCTTGATTTGGAAAGTCTCTGTGACTTGATTGATGACGAGTTGTGAGTCACATCGTAGGATTACTCGTCGTGCTCCATACTTGAGTGCCTATTTTAACCCTGCAATAACGGCCTCATACTCGGCCTCATTGTTAGTCATATTAGGGCACCGTATGTACTGGCGAATTATTTCGCGTGTTGGGACCTCGAGCACGGGTCCAAGTCCAAATCCTGACGCGTTAGAGGTGCCATCGATGTACAGATGCCATAGGTCATGTATTTTTGGAGAAGTACTGGCGGCTTCCCTTTCAATTTCGAGAATTATTTTTGCACTGTAGTCGACGATGAAGTCGGCAAGTACTTGCGACTTTATCGCCGTTCACGGCTGATAGGTTAAATCGTTCTCGCTCAATTTTATGGCCCATTTGGCCAAGCTACCCGACAACTCAGGTTTGTGCAGGATACTCCTCAGAGGAAAGGTTGTGACCACTGAGATGGGGTGGCACTAGAAATAAGGTCTAAGCTTTCGTAAAGCTACGGCCAAGGCCATGGCTAGCTTCTCGAGGTGAGGGTACCTCGTTCCAGCGTCGACCAAAGTTTTTCTAATAGTAGATTGGAGATTGCCTACCTTTATTTTTGCCAGGACTGCACTTATCGTAACATCGGACACGACCAGGTAGATGAGGAGACGTTCTCCGGGTTCCACCTTAGCAAGCAACGGGGGAGAAGACATGTATGCCTTTAGTTCCTTTAAGGCGTCGACGCACTCGAAATTCCATTGGAGTCTGTTGTCTTTTTTGAGTACGCCGAAAAATTTGTGGCACCTATTAGAAGACCGTGAGATGAATCTTGATAGGGCGGCTATACGGCCGGTCAACTTCTGCACCTGCTTCTTGCTGGTCATGTTCTCTGGTATTCCCTATATAGGCTTGATTTGGTCGGGTTGACCTCGATGCCTCGTTGCGATACTAAGAAGCCGAGGAACTTTCCCGAGGTACATCGAAGGCGCATTTCTCGGGGTTCAATTTCATACCGTACCGCCTGAGTATGTCGAAGGCTTCCCTCAAGTGGTCGATGTGGTCTTCCTTTCTTTTTGACTTGACCAACATATCGTCTATATATACTTCCATGGTTTTTCCGAGTTGATCTTTGAACATTTTGGTCACCAACCTCTAATATGTCGCCCCTGCATTTTTTAACCCGAATGGCATAACTCTGTAGCAGTACGTCCCCTGGTGGGTGATGAAAGTGTTTTTTCCTGGTCTTCTTCCTCCATAAGGATCTGGTTGTAACCCGAATAGGCGTCTAGGAAACTTAATAGATCGTGACCGGCCGTTGCGTCGATGAATTAGTCAATATGGGGCAGTAGGAATGAGTCTTTCGGGCATGCTTTGTTCAGATCTATGAAGTCTACGCACATCCGTCATTTCCCGTTTTTATTTTTTACCATGACCACATTGGCATTGGGGATATTTTGAATCTCTGATAGAGCTATTTTCAAGCAATATTTTCACCTCGTCGCGGATAGCATCATTTATCGCGGCATTGAATTTTCTTCTAACTTGCCGCACTGGGGGGTAGAATGGGTCGACATTCAATTTATGTGTTGCTATCTCCTTTGGGATGCCCGACATATCTGCATGAGAAAAAAACAAAAAAGTTGCAATTGTTAGCTAAGAATTGATGAAATTTACCTGTTTCTTGGAGTTTGTGGCCAATATAGGCCTCTTTGTTGTGGTCGTTTTTAATGAGTTGCACGGGGTCGATGTCCTCCACAGTTGACTCCGTAGCCTCCACGTCTTCGGGGTCCTTGATGACATATTTTCCTTCGTCACCATACGACCTCGACCTCGTTAATTTCTATGCTTATTCGCCTTTTCCCTTCAATTGTTGAGTGTACGTGCAGTCTTGGGAGATGCTGTAGCATTCTTGGGCCGTGCGTTGCTCACCACCGATGCTGAATACTCCTCACTGGGGGGGGGGAACTTTACGACCTGATATAAGCTGGAGGGGATAGCCCTCATGGCGTGTATTCAAGGCCGTCCTATGATGGCGTTGTACGCCGTGTCTTGATCCATAATGTGGAACGTAGTTTCCAAAGTGATACCACTGGCCAGAATGGGTAGTGGGATTTCTCCGTACGTCTGCTCAACTGCATTGTTAAAACCTATTAGTGTGATGCAGTGTGGCACTATCCTATATTCGAGCCTCATTTGTGCGAGAACTCAAGGGTGGATAATGCACGCGCCGCTTCCGTCGTCGACCATAATGCGTTTTACATTAGGATCTGAAATACGTAATGTAATAACAAGAGCGTCATAGTGAGGAAAGGTCAAACCGTGGATATCCGACTTGTCGAAGATGATACTTTCTTCGAGGTCGTCACACCGTTCATGGGTGATTGATCGTTTCAGCTTGTGGGTGGTTGTGAACTTCACGTTGTTGATCGATGCGTCATCGCCTCCTCCGATGATCATTTGGATGGTGTGGGTTGAGAAGTGTGGCTACGGCTAACCCTGATGTTGTTCGCGTCCTCGAGCGAAGTTTGATATTTCTCGGTCGCTCATCAGTTCTCTCAAATGCCCTTGGTGGAGCATGTTCACGACCTCTTGCCTTAAAGCGATGCAGTCCTCGGTCTTGTGACCTTGTTCCTAGTGGAATTCGCAGAGGGCATTTGATTTTCTGGAGTTTGGATCGGACTTCATCTTTTGTGGCCATTTCACCTTTGGGCCGAGCTTCTCCAGGGAATAGACTATTTTCTGAAGGAGAAACACAGAAATTGTGAGCAGACAGCAATGGAGGCATACCTCTTTCATTTCGGTGAGTCCCTGTTTATGGTCTGGATGGACCGTTGCCATGGCGGGGGGATGGTATGGCGATAGTCCTGGCATATGGTTGTTGCCTTTCACGGTTGGGGCGCAGACCTGCATGGTCTCTTCTGTTATCGTTTCTACGGTCCTTCCTCGACTCCATTTGGAATGAGGTCTACCGTTGGGTTGGTCCATTGAGGTCGTCCTCGTCAGCTCTTACCTCGACACAGTAGGCATTGTGTATCTCGTCCCACGTGGTTGGTGGGTATTTCACGAGTCGGGTTAACAATTTTCTGGTCGCCCGTGAACCGCTCCTTTTTAGCCCTTTTTGGAAAGCTGCTACCGCCTTTCCCTCCGATATATTTGGAAGAGTCATTCTCACAAGGTTGAATCAGACAAGGAAGTCTCTGAGTCCTTCGCCGGGTGACTGTTTAATGGCGAATATATCGTTTGCCCTTGCCTCTGCTTTCTTATCCCTAGCATGGGTAGTGACGTACTTGTCGGCCATTTCCTCAAATGTTTCTATGGACCACACAGGTAATTGTGAGTACCAAGTCAGCGGTCCCCCGATTAGGGTTTCACCAAAAATTTTCAGCAAATTGGATGACACTTGTTCTTTGGCGAGGTCGTTGCCTTTCACTGCGGTGACATAGTGGGTCACATGATCCTTAGGGTCCATCGTACCGTCATATATTTTCAAGTAAGGCGGCATTTTGAAGGTTATCAGTATGGCGTGTGATGCGGCCTCATCATTGTACGGTTGCTCCATGAACCAGCCGACATCCCATTTTGGTAAAAGCTTTGGGGCGCCTAGTGTTTTGTCCACCCTTTCTTGGTGTTCTTTCATTTGGTTGCGGAACATTTTATTCTCATTTTCCATCTCCTCCATCTTCCTCAAAATGGCTGTGAGGGTGTCATTACTTGCATCATTTAACGTTGTGAGTGATTCCTGTTACAGGAGGAGGGTTGTGCTGCTCGTCTATCATTGGTGCGACGTAACCTCTCGCGTCTTCCATGCTCGGGCTTGGGACGAGTTTGTCATGTATACTTGTCAGCGTGCTCGTTAACCACACCTCTACTAGCTTTTTCACTGCTAGTGGTGCCTCTTCCATTGTGGACGTAGAGACCCCCTTTCCATGTGAGGTCATGACGCTGCTGTGAGGGAGGAGTGAACCACTCCGTCTAGGAGTAGCGTTTGGTGTCACGTTCTCCTCGTCTGTACCAGTGACCTCATTGATGGTGTTTAGGAGTTGGTAGTAAGGCCGTCCACTGTTTTCATTCTTCCCTCTCCATTACCTGCCATGTTAGACTATGCACGCGGGGAAAGACAAGATTTTGTGTTGTGTTATTTTTTTTTGGTTAGATCTAGAAGAAACTAAAATTTTGACTAAAAAATCCCCATAGACAACGCCAAATTGTTTGACAAAAAATACTAATCCTTGTTTAAAGTAACTAATGAGTTTTAAGGCGGGTCAATCCTAGTTAGAGCTAATAATTCTAGATCTAAGACGAATAACACAAGCAACAATATAGTTGGATGAAGATGCGGACAATAAATATGACCAGATGTAATAATATGTAAAACGATCAAGCATTAAATAACATTAAATGAGTTGTTCGATTCATGCGATTATTGGTCGACCACGACCACGGCACTCGTAATGGCTTGCGAGTCGCTCTTCACGTCCTTTTCTGTACGTCTCTATTCTCAATCTGATTTTGACCTATACACTTACCAACTGAGGATTAGGTAAGAACTCATCATACGTATCAACATTTCTTGACTCATAAAAGAACGGGCTGATACAAATAATTTAAGAAAAAGTAAGACAAGCGGAGAAGTTTAACTAATATGTGAATCGATTGCTAAAAACTTGGAAACCAGGTTCACAAACATATTTCTATATCATAGTTTTTAATTGAAATTTGAAGGTGTGGTTACATGGCAATATAATATTGTTTACATCGGATATAAACAACGTACTAGTATAATATTGGCTTAAGCTAACGAATTTACATTTCAGACTTGGAAGATGGCACCGCCTTTAACCTACAGATCTTCCATTCCAAATTTCGGCATCAGCACTCATAATCCCACCAGATTTAGACTCAGCAGTAATTCCTTGGAACAATGGGATAAGTGAGGCCAAGGTTAGCAAAGCACTTGTCCCCAAAAACCATGAAAATCCACCACTTGATAACTGTGCAGATAAATCTCCACCGTTTGCTAGCTCAACACCAACGGCTGCCACAAATCCGATCATTGCTTGATTCTCTCGGGGCCTGCTCCACTGAATGAAAATAAGTCCAACAAATTGGTGCTTGGTTGTTGCAGAATAATGAGTAGATAAGAATTACTCTTTTCGTCTTAATTTATGTATATCTGTTTAATTAAATATCAAATTAAAAAAAATAAAGAATTTTAAAATTTATAATCTCTATAAAAGTTTCTCATTAAGAATAAAATTATAAGTTTAAATTAAATTGTTATCAAATTTAGATAAATATCATTATTTTTAAACTATACATCGTTCAGAGCACTAAACTACTGGCATAATGAGAAATCAGGGGTGTACATAGGCGGGTTGGTTCGAATTTTTAAATTACCAAATCAAATCATTTGTCTCGGATTTTTAAATCTATAAACCAAACCAAACCAACAAAAATCGGATTTTTAAATTGTCGTTTTCTCGGGTTTTTGAACTTTTTTCCAACAAAGTCTTCATAGCATAAAATTTATAATTTGTGCTCTAATAATTTTTAGATCCTAGTATGATAAAACTATATAAAATGTTATCCAATAAAATAATATTATATGAGTCATGATTATACTAAAATACTTAACAAATCGCATAAGATAAATATTGCTACTAATAAGCCATAAGAAAGATAAACATAATCTAAAAGTCTAAATGTTAAAATAAGTACGACTAATAAGTACTAAGTATTAATTACATAACCAAATAATATTAAAAGTAAGTTATGCATTTTCACTATCTAAACTAATGCAAAATTAAATAAATAAGTATCCAATACTATTGTCATTCCTAGTATTGAATTGAATTGAATTTTTTTGTTAGCATTAGTATTAATTTAAATTTGGTCTGGGCATTATTTGAGTTACTAACTTTTATGGGCTATAAAACATAATTGACAATTCAAAAGTTCTAAATCCAAGCTTGAAATAATACATTAAAAGAGAGAACTATTAAAGAGTTTAAAAAATCCTTGTACAGTCGTATATTCTGTTAGAGGTCTGTATACAGTCATGTATAGTTGCGTAGTATGTGGCCTTGTCGACTTCCAATTTTGGATATATATTTTGTTTAAAACAGCTTTGTCGGCGCGCCTTACGTATTTCACACATGTATGTATATATGTCTTTTGGACATATATATATTGATAAATTACATTACAATAATTTTTTTTGTGTGGATATTTTAAAAACTTATATACATATAATGTCGGGTTGGTTTGGTTTCGATTTGACTTTTTTAATTAAAACTAAATCATAATCAGATTTTCTTTTCCATTTAACTCGGATTATCCATTTGATATGATTTGTCGATTTACTTTTTCATTGAGAAATTAAATGTGGGGGTTCTTCTAAACCTCGACAGAGTATAACGTCGTTTTTTTAATTCCAAATAAATATGGGAAGCGTAGAACTTAGAAGCGAAGTCCAAACTCAATTCCCAATTATACTTGCAAGATTTAACTTTTCTCACGGTTTTAAAAAAAACTAGACTATAGGAAATTCTAACCAAAGGAGTGATTTATTTAATTTGCTTCCCTGCCAAAGGGTTGTAAATAATCTCTCTTTGTTATGTATTTCTGATTGGAAAATTATTTTACATAATGAAACTTTACTTACTAATATCTTTTAAAAAAAGGAAAATTGAAATGTGAATTTGAAATCGAGCTAAAATATATATAATAGCTGTAATAAACCAACTCAGCAGTACCCAGACGCAGTACAAGAGAGAGGCAATTACCAAAGCACCTGGACCAATATGTGGTCCCTGATCCAAAAGGAATATTACCCCTACCAAATCCATTAGATAAGGATAAGAATATCTTGAGCTCATGATAGTATATAAGGAAGAGAGCGTAGGCAGAATAGAGCATGGAAGAAATTGCCTTTTATTTTCCTTAGCTCATTTGAGCAATCTGGACCCTCCATTTTCTTGTTTTTGTTTTTTTGTCCTCTATTCTTTCCTAAGTTGAGAATTACCGGTATTTTAATTTCTCCATATAATTGAATATTAATTTTACTTTGTTCCAATTTGGTGCTTTCATTGTCCTTCCGCTACCAATGGGCGAAGGTCATCACAATACCCGTTTGAAATCTTTAGCCGAAGCTGTTCAATAGCTACAGGCAGATTCAGCTTCTCAAAAAAAAGGAAGTTGACTCTATTAACATAGCCCTTCAGCAGATTGTTCCTCAGTTGCCTGCAAAGAATAACCATTCGCCGGTGCCTGCAACGACAACGACCACACTTAATTCCCCTTCTTCTATTCCTAGACCTTCTTCTACACCTCTTCCTCAACACCTTTTCACTCCTTCATACTCTTCCCCCTATGCTATCCCCACGTTTACCCAACCACACACATAACAGATACTCCTGATGGTTCACCAACAGTTTCTCCTTTTCCGCCGTGATAAATCAGCCACTATAGATCTTCCCAAATTTGATGGTCTCAATGCTGAGAGCTGGATATTTCAGGCACATCAATACTTTAATAACTATTGGATTTCAAATGAGGAACGCCTATATCTCATCTCCTTCTTCCCCAAAGGGGAGGCGAGGGAATGGTATCAATGGATGTTTCGAAATCGTCAATTGTGCGGCTGAGATCACTTTATGGCAGCCTTGGTGAAACGTTTTGGATCCAAATCATTAGAGTCGCCAGAGAGCTTGTTGACAAAATTACAGATGACGATGATGGTCCATGACTACCTTTCTCAGTTTGAGAAGCTGGCTAACCGAACCACAAAAGTCTCAGAATCGATGTTGAAACATTGTTTTACTTCTAGGCTTCACCCGTATATTGAGGCCGACGTGCTCTCTTTTAAACCCATTGATCTTAATGATGCTATTGGATTGGCCTTTTACAAGAGAAAAATATTGGGATATTTGTATCTATACCCGTTTTTTGTGTCACATTTTAACTTGTGTCCGCTTTGTAAAAAAAATTGCAAGTGTACCCACTTTTTTCGCATAACTTCAGCATACAGGGCTGAAGTAGCAAATTCAATCACGCAAAACTTCAGCATTCTAGTAGATGGGCCTGAACTAGCAAGTGTGCTGAAGTTTTTGTTTTTGTAACTGGCGAAGTTTTTGTTTTGTAACTGGCGAAGTTTTTATTTTTGTAACGGGCGAAGTTTTTATTTTTGTAACTTGCGAACTTCAGCTCTAGAGCTGAAGTTTTTATTTTGTAACTGGCGAACTTCAGCTCTTTTTGTTTTGTAACTGGCGAAATTCAGCTCTAGAGCTGAAGTTATTTATTTCATTTGTAAAAACTTCCGCACTATATAAGCTGAAGTTTTTGAAAAATCTTTCTAACATACTAGATAAATAAATCATAAATATCATAAATCAGATTGCCAACAATATCTAGATCATAAATTTTGAAAACAATAAACGTGAAAAGAACAGAATTATCATTGTCTACTAACTTACG